>DWHU01000953.1:0-14666 GCA_018247975.1 Parides photinus | reverse complement strand
TACTTATGATAACAGTGTCATGTTAATCAAGATACTTGACTGCTACAGATCTTTCTTGTTTTGACACGTCACATGAAATCTATAATTTTTTTCTATTTACGACGATTTTCTAAAAAGATAATTGCTTGCCTTTATCGACCTACCATCAAAAAAAATTGGCGACTTTTTCACTAATGCTGTGTTTAAGGGTAACAGACAATCGACAAAGTTAATAACCTTGAGTTCAAATTATTTATGATAGAGGGGCCATATTTGAGTTGACTAATAATAATCCGGCAAACAACCATCAAAAATTGTATATAAAAAAAAAATGTGTTAGCGGAACAAACAATTGCTACAATTATAATGGCGAGTCGTTCTCATTGCCAGTAGTAATTTTAAGTTAAGCCAGTTGAATAGCTTCCTAATATTGCCTAATTTATTTAATTGAAATAAACAGGAGTGCATTTTTTTCCAAAACCAAAATGTAAGTTTAAATGGTCACAATTGATCATGACTAGGTAGTATTATTAATTGAATTAGCGATTAATTTTAAAACATGGCAGTCTTATTATAAACAAACAAATTATAATGTATCCATAAGTAAGTCATCCGGGATTATACTAGACTTTTATTACTATCATTAATCAATATTTGTAACCAAAATCTAACTTTTATAGGTTAGATTAATTTGCCTAAAAAATATCGTATTGTATTTGAAAACTTTTTAGTTACAGAATATTACTAATTTACATAGCTAAATTCATATTTATTGTACCATGTACTTTAAATAACATTCGAAATTTAAGAATTTTATTACAAGGACATTTTTGATTATATCTTTTGTACATTCATTAACGATAGGTTATGCTTTCGAATATTTTGGTTAGAAAACTACGTAACGTTACCTACGACTGCAAACATCACGTGTCTCTTGATCTATAAATAAAAAATCGTATTAACCATATACTACAACACAAAAAGTAAAACTTACCTCCTTTAGTTGGTGTCCTGTGTGAAGAATGTTGAGCCCTGTACCCAAGTATCATTTCGTAATCACCAGAATCGCGTTTTAATGGAAATTGAATTTCCAATATATGGTCACATGGCTGCATAAGTTTTAAGATACCGGCTACTTTTTTTTTCTTTTCTTCAATTGAAACCCTAGACTTCATGTCTTCCACAAGTTTATCTTCAATTACTTGGCACGCTCTGTGAAAGAAATACTCCACCATGTCAAAGAATCTTGGGTTTGCACTTGTTGGTACATCTTTTAGCCTGTCTGGAATTTCATGGCTAGCATAGGTTCGGCAGCAAGTGTTAACAGCTGCGGGCGCAATTCTGACGATATTATTGACTGCTTCATTTTGTACAGAGTTTTTTAAGGGTGGAATTGCTGCTTTTGCAATGTTCTTCAAATGCAACATTGTCGATGGATATTAAGTACTCTAGTCGGGTTTGGAATCGGGTCGTCCTACACAAAAATTATAATACACGAATTGATGATTATGTATAAAATTATTAGCTGCAGAGACGACCCGGCCCGACGTACAACGAGCCTCTTACTGTGTTTTATATAGGTATTGCGGAGCTTATGCTAGCCGTGTTCGAGCGTGACCAAAGTCGTAGTTAGGGATTGAAGCAGAACATCGATGTTATAAAATTTCGATGTCACGTTTATAACGTCGATTTTTTAACGTTAGTACATGTAATATATTATAATTATACACATTGCGTTAAGAATGATTTATTTTATTATGTTGACTTTTATATTTTATCACTGGATAACCCCCGCACGACAGCCGCAATTCTTTTGTTGTAAACGTTCACAGCTTACAAATACCAAATTATTCGTTATTTCGTTGATCTACTTAATTACCAATACAGTAAAGAAATTAAATAATTAAATAGCGACAGCGTCAAATGCAGTCCTTATTTAAAAAGAGAGTCAATAGCCCACTAGTGCGGTAGCCACATTTCCACTTAGTGGATTCATGGTTAAGCAGTATTTGATAGACAAAAATGCAATATTCTATTCATGATATCCTTTGGTTAATGATGTAGTTGTCCATACCCTAGTCGTACGTCTCTAATCCCATCCCTAATCAACTTGTAACGACATCGATTGTAAATTTAAAAAGCGATGTTACATCCCTGCACGCAGAAAACAAATAGGATTTTAGCAAATAATTTCTTTCAGATATTTTTAAACAAATATTTTATTTTCGAACTGTAAAAACATATATTAACTTCTTTTCAATAATCATTATTTATTCCAATCTGAAAATATAAACACCTAACAACAGAGGAGCAGTGGATATTACTATTCGATTTTTAAAAATGCCAGTACAATTTTAAGCGATTTTTATAGTATTATACTGTAACTGTTATGTATATATTTTATTTAAAATCACTTATTCGAATATTATTAATTTAAATAAAAAATACTGTGTCGATATGTCCGAGCGGTTCAATAAAATTACCGTAATTACCAATTCTATACGTTACTAATACCAATTATATGTAATAATAACATAGAAATTATAGAATTTAACGTAAATTTAATTAGGGAAAACTAGTTTTCTATGGAAACACTGATACATTTGATGTCATCATCGTACATTTACATTGTTTAAACTGGTTTGGAACAAAAGTTTGCCAGTAGCCAAGTATAGACAAATATGTTGTGATTTGCATATTTCAGATTATACGCAGTTACTCGCAGGGTTTAATTTTAATATAACTAAAATGTTTTATTAATATTGCTTACTTAGTGTTAAAAAATAAGTAAGGTATATTAAATATAGTTGTTTTTAAGATATCATTTAAATGTAATACAAACATTTTCAGAAAATAACATATTTTTTTAACTTAACAGAATGATAGCATTGAATGAAGAAGTGTCCGGGGGGCTAGATGTTTTGCCGAATGAGATACTTCTGTTAGTCTTCAAATTCCTGCCTCTTGAAACCCTATTGATGTGTGAAAAGGTTTGCTCTCGTTGGAATAGGCTTGTTCGTGAACCTGTTCTCTGGAGACATCTGGTTGTAGTTTATTCTAAAAAAACAGGCCATAGCGAAGCAAGTGAAAAAAATTTGCAGTTAATCAATAGTCATGGTCAATATATATTATGCTTAAAACTACAATACATGTATAACTATCAAGATATAAAGATAATTATGGAAAAATGTTGTAACCTTGTTTCAATTGAATTGGTAATGTGTCAACTCGAAAAAGAATTTGAAGATGATATTAAGAAATGGTCAAATTTGAGAAAAATTAACTTGAAAAATTCACTGCTCACTAAAAAAGACCTGGTTATTGAATATAATCAATTTAAGCAACTAAATTTTTTAGTTTTATCAGACTTCGGTCTCTCTTCGCTGAACTGTAATACATTATTAGATTGTACATATTTAAGTCATATTTTTATTGAAAAGATTAAAAATTTAAGTTTAGATTACATGAAAGAATTAATATTATCTAAGCAAAATATATTAATAACATTTCATATTTATGGTGGAGATAATATTAATGATCATTGTTTGTTTTTAATATCGCAGTGTCCAAAAATTAGGGATTTAGCAATAATAAGGTGTGAAAACTTGACAGATATAGGTTTAATGTCTTTGGTAAATTTAAATAAAATCAAACGTTTACAGATTTGGAATAGCACAAATTTTTCAGAAAACACCTTGCTTCAAACTCTTAGCAGTCCTAACTTAAAAAAATTACAGAGCTTATGTCTTTCTCGGATAGTAAATATTTCCCCCATTATTGTTGATGTTATTTCTGAATACTATAAGAATCTAAAATTTTTAGCTTTATATCAATGTCCTAAAATAATAAACACTGATTATGAAAAGCAATTAAAATCTAAGTTTCGTAATATTGATGTTGTCCTATATTGATGACAATGTTTCCCCTTAAACATTAATTATGAGAACACAAAAACACATTTCATAGAACCTAATATGTATATTCACATGAAGGAACTATCAACTATACAAATTAAACATTTATTCAATTACAACCATTAAATTGTATACTTATTATGAAGAACAGACAATGTTTAGCATTTTATTTCTTGAAATTGATTTATATTTTACATGTACATGTTTTTATTTAATCGAATAAATTTTACATTTTGACAGTTTTTTTAAATATAATAATTATATCATGTCGTTCATATTAATTCATCTGTGATAATAAATAATTAAAATGTTTCAAAATAATCCATTGTTTAAGAAATAATAATCCCTGATTTAGATTTAATGGTGGAAAAACAAATCTAAATATTCATATAATGCAATAATTTAATGAATTCACAATGTATTTTATTTACATAGAATATAAAGAATTTAAACTTAGATTGATAACAAAAAATACCTCATTAGGATAAGTCATAGAAGATTAAAACATTATTATTGGTTAAACGTGTAGTGAATATTTAGTTTGTAATGTTATATAAACAAATTTTAACAACTTGGCTTGGTTTTATTAATAAAATATTTATAAGAAAAAGACATGCAACAACATGAAATGGATTACAAACTTTATTTAACCTTACCATTGATGACCTGACATAAAAAAAATAGCAAATGAAAATGCAAGTACACTAAAATTATTAAACATAAGAACATATTTTTGACAATATATTCACATTTAAATATATAAATTTGAAAAATTACATAACTCATTTTTTTTACCTGTAATAAGGTAACAATTCAATTCTCTGACAGTAATAATGTCTTAGTGATATGTAAAAAGATCAACTTTATAGTAAGTATTTACATTACATAATCGTTATTTTAAAGAAATTACAGATTGTTTTATCTAGATTTGACCCCATCCCATTTGTTGTACTTTCTCGCCATATATATTATGTAAATTGTATAAAAATATATCTACTTACAAAACATTAAATTTTGTTTTTCTATATCACAGGAAAATAAAATAAGTCATGTATTATTTAATTGGATTATGAATAACACCTCTTACATCATTAAATATCTTTTAAACATTGAAGGACACCAGAAAGCTCACTTACAGCTAAATGTTAGTTGTTTACGGACCTTGGCTTTCCATTCGGGGGTCGCGGGTTCGATTCCAGGTACGCACAATGACTTTTTGAGTTACATGCGTTTTAAGAAATTAAATATGACTGGCATTCCCGCGGAGGGTCAGCGCCAGGCAGGCGGCCGGCTGTAAAAACCATTGCCAAGACCTTAGCAGTGTGTTTAGCACAGATGAAGACTGACACACTGCGCCAACACCAAAAAATAATTGGAACAATGAGCGAGACTAAAAAAAAGTTATCATAATGTCCAGTTTAATACCATAAATAAAAAGACAAGGTAGCGGAGTAATAGATGCTTCAGTAAAATATGGATTTTGATTAATAAAAACATGATCAAATTTAGCCTTTCCTATATTAAACTATTTTAGAAGGTGTATATTTTTTGGTACATACAGGAACAAAAATTTAGCTAAAATGTTGACTATATACAAATTTTTGTCTATAAAGTGATATAATAAAGTTATGTATTCCTACTACAATATTACAAATAGTAACTTCTAATTTAGAGTAAAATGTAAAAAAATCCTACAAAATCTTTTTAAAATTACAAATGATTTTTTAAACTTTTAATCCTCCCATATAAACAATGCCTTGACTAGCTCCTTGTGGGAGGCTTAAGTCTCAGTAGTGGGGACAGTAAGTGGGCTGTTGATTTATATATTAGATGAATGCTTGCATTATGAGAATAGTTTCTTCAGATAATTTTATAGTACATGTATTTAATTTACCATTTACATATATATACTCATATTATATATGTACATACATATTATAATAAAAATAAAATTTTATAAAATTAGGATCATAATCATTATGGGAATCCATTATTAAGTACTAATGTATGTATATATGTATTATGTTATGTAAATCATGCTATTAATAAATAAATTACAATCTATTACATTCTGGGAATCTATTATACAAAATTTGTGTATTTTCTATTTTTTTTCGTTACTAAATCAGGGTTCTTTGTGGAGTTCCAATATAATGAGGAAGTGCTTAGCCACTGCTGCAGTAATAAAAGCAGTAACTATTAAAGAAGTTACATAAAATTCTCCATTCTTTTATTGTTGTCAAAGCGGGTATGATATTGTATATATACATAAAGACTACCTATACAATAATGGCTATATACATATTCCAACAATTGGGAAACTACTAACCTGCGCTTGGTTAATATGCTGCAAATAATGGCTTTAACTCCGCCTTTGAGAGAAGGCCCTTACTCCATGAAGCAGGAACAATAAAAAGGTTGTTTATAAATTTTGTTGTACATACAAAATTAAGATTTTTGTGTTTACAACAGAAAATGTATTATGAATGGAATTGCAACCCACATTTGATATTTGTATTGAACGATAAGCTCACATGCATTATTATTAAGTTATTGTGCTTTTGGAAATTAGTAACCTGTTATTTTATACAGCATATGCATGCAATATTAAAATTAGATTTTACTTAGTATTATTTACATTAAATGTTTACAGATTTTAATCAACAGTCCTTTTAATGGAGTGCTGGTACTTAGGGTTTCTTCTCTCAATGATAGAGTTAAGACTATTATTCATATGCCAGTGAAAAATAAAGTTCTCGAGAAGTGTCGGTTCCTTCACGATTTTTTCCTGTGATTGTAGTTTAAAAATGCAAGCTATTGTTATATAGTACATCACAACACACACACTCAATCTTTAAAAAAAAATGTATTTTTTTATAAAACAGTATAACTAATGATCATTAAACCTACGTAAAATAATAACCTTACATTACATGAAACATAGATCTAGAAATAGAATATAAAAATACAGCACAAATTGTTAATTTTATGTGTATTCATACCTGCTTTAGAGCACGTGTATATTCCCTATTCATTTACATTTTGTATACATACATGTTTTGTTCTCTCTTTCTTTTAACTCTTACTAGTCTAAAATAATGTTCAGAGATATATTGGATAATAAGAATAAAAGTTTTTTTTCCACAACAGGATAACTAGACTATTTCACATAGTTTTAAATTACAATGAGAATATGGACTGTCAAGCATGCTCACTTAGAAATATCTGGTTTCCTTGTGTTGAAAGATAGAATAGAGAAGGAGGAATCCAAACTATACATACTCCTTGAGATATGGTCTCAGAATGGTACATGGAACTAAACCAGAGTTCTTCCTGTTAAAATGAAGGCAAGACTTACTCACTGCACCATGGAAGAAGTTATTCAATACGGCACATAATTGTTTGTTAAAAATGAAATAGGTACTAAATTTAATATAGTCTGCAGCCCAATGCCTATAAAATAAGTATGTTTTGATTAACTACACTTATATATTTATCCACGTTGTTTATACATATTATCATAAATATTTATTATTTTACTGCAATAAGTATTTGTAAATTCATATTAATTTTGTGATGACACTCCTAATTTATTTCAGTTACATAGTATTGATCTAATTAAGATTTACAAAAAACATTACCCTCATTAAGTTTAGTAAGACCAGTAAGTGGTCATTATCGCTTGCGTCCACGGAAGAACTGGAGCGCTTTCTGCATGAGAGGTGCTTTCTTCGGTTTATTAAAGGATGAGGTAGACACTGGAGCAGCTGGTGGTGGGCGTACTGAACCCCCACGTAGAACATTTGGTGCTGCTGCTAGTGAAGCCACTCTCGCAGCAGGACTTGCTGTTGAAGCATGAGCTGTGCCATGTAAAGCCTGAAAATTTTAAGAGTAATAGTTAAACTTTAATGCACAGCATTATAATACACTAGTACATAAGACCTTTTCATAAAATAAACAATTTCCTCCTTGTTTCCCTCTCTTAAAACTGTTGCCTTCTCTGACATAGAGAATCGAGGCTAGGGATACATTTAAGGAGCCAAAGTACCATATGCAGCTCTGGAGCCGCACTTTGCCGACCACTGGCCTAGACCAACACTAGTTAGGAAAATTTACCACATTGCAATCTAAGTCATTCACTTTGAAAATATTCTAATTCTTACTTGTTTTCTCAAAATGTTTCGGGGTGGCTTGACTATAGAATCCACATACGCCATTTTCGTTTGTTTGATAGGTGCCTTCTTAGCCTCTTGCGCAATCCTTATGTTTGCCGTAAGTGACTTCAATCTATGTTCTTGTTCTTCTTGGCACCTCTGTAAATTTCATTACATTAAATTTACAACATACATAGATAGATATATACCTAAGACGAGGCATGATTGAACTGACAGATTTTCAATATCAAGGTATCTATTAGTTAAAATTAGTGCGATATAATTCACAAAATAAAATTCAGGCGATTTATTTACCACGCTGGCCATCTTTTAATCTTGTTGAACATAATAGTTTTTTCCCGATATATCCGAATGTGGTCATAGCAAGTTCAAAACCAGAGGGACACCAACCTTGCTTATTTTTACACACGCAATAATTCGCACTATATGTGTTTGTGCATCTCATAATTAAGTTAACATAACTTGTCTCTTATTCAACATAAACCTTGATGCGGGAATCCATTGCTGGAGTTAGGGCTTTTCAAACAAGAATACAAAGTTCTATTGTTTTGTTTCTTTCTGTCTTAAATAAAAGCTAATATTTGCATTTATTTATGAAATCTTAGAGTTATAGTTGAAATAATATAATTGTCACTTATATGATTATAACCTATGTTTATTCTTTGTCTCGATAATCAATTTTATTGTTACTAGCATTTGTCTCATAAAAATACAATAAAAATGGCTTAATGCCTATCGACATTCTCTACCAATCAACCTAGAAAGAGATTTAGTGGTTGGTGAGATAAAGTTGTAAATTGGTGATAAATATTTTAAGTTTTCTATTACCATGTACATTTCTCTCCATGTTTCCAACTCTTGCCTATGCTTATTACGAAAGTGTTTCTCGCAAAACTTCTGCCAGAGGTGGTCCGTATCTTCCATCAGGTATGGGTTGTAATGCTCTAGCATAAATAACTGTTGAGGCGTTGCTTTATCTACAACTGGCTTCAATATCTCATATGGCACACCGCCAGTATATTCAAGAGCTGAAAATTTTAAGATTATTTAACATTTGATTTAGAAAAGAAAAAATATTTTTTACGTGGCTAAGCAAGCACTTGAAGCAAATGCTTTTGCCGGGATCGTTTAGGTGGACACCAAAACAGCACTTATTTCCACAGCAAAAGTGCCGAGCAAAATGTCAAGTCGTATAAAAAAAGAAATTGTCATTATTTTAAATCATGGGTGATAAATAAAAACTTACCATCTATATGTTCTTGAAGAATATTCACGCACATCTCATACAATGTTGGTATTTTGCCTAGAATCTTGTTACCGGAATAAACTTTGGTCCTAAAATAAAATTCAGTTATAAATTAAATTTCAATTTCTAATTTTGACCCAAATAAACTAATAAATTCCGTACGGGTCGAGCTAAATAAAACCGTTTAAAAGCATTTAACATTACATTGTACTTGTTTATCATGATAGTGCGTACCTCTGGTTTTTAGAAGATATAACATGATTCATCGCATCCTCATCAGTAAAATGTGGTAATAGTTTTGGAGGAGGCCTTGGTTTATAGTTTGGTGAAATTTCTGGTAACGCTGAGATCTCTATGGCCGGTAATGGTGCTAGTTTTGCAGTTGGTGCAAGAAGTGATGCAGGGCTTAGCTGTGAAAACTATACAATACAATTTACTTTTTATTATTTTTATACACTCTTAAGTAACAATATGAAAATGTAGCATTTGGCGTATGAAAGTCTTTACTGGTGTTTTTTTGTCAAAGAAAAGATCCCTATTGTGGCCACTTGTCTGTTCGTCCTTGTATGGCTTGTTGGTAACGTTTTTGACATTTTGTTGTGACTCTTTTATTATTTGATCTACATATTTTTTTTTTATTAAAATGTAAGAATTTATTATGAATTAATCATTTTTATTTCAAAAAAAAAACCCATTGCCATTTGTTGAGCAATGCTTCTTGTTTTATTCCACGCAGCGATAAGTGGATCTCGACGTTCCCCTAATGACATAACGTCTGGTCATAATAATGAGGCGCTACGTTTTGGGCCCTGTTTTGAGGTGAAGAGCGCGGTCTGGTGCTGTATACCATCTTAACTGATATACATTATTATGGGCAGGCGAATCACTTACCATCAGGAAAACGTCCTGTTCGCCTCGTCGCTTAAGAAAAAAAAAAATAAACATTGGACTTTACTGCGCCCACTGTCTTGAGTAATACAACATATATTACTCAGTCCCGAAATTACTAATTTCACTAGCTACAATGCCATTCAAACTGAAAGAGTTAATTTGAAAATAAATTTGCTGGCATTAATAAGCGTTATGGTGGTTAAATTGTCTTCGTCTATAGAGACCTACCACTACATACCAGATAACTAACTAAAACTATAACAATAACAATTAGAGCAAATGTAGATTTTAAAACAACTTACATCAGAAAAGGTATTCGGCGAACTATTGTCTTTTGTAGTCGTCGATGATTTTTTTTTAGGTTTGGCGGGATTTATCATTCCCAGAGCTTCCGCAAAACTGGCTCCTGTAATGAATGTAATAAAAGATTTACATGCATGCATCGCTTGGTGACATCATAAATAATATACATTCAAAAAGTGTTAAATAATATTTATCTTTAATAATCCTTTAACAAAGTCATTGATTTATTTCACATAGTATTGGGTGACAATACAAAAGCGAAAAACAGCAATGCTACTATAACAGCAGGTTTACAACATGTGATGGCCCAGCTATTCATATTACTCAAGACGAGTGTGAATATGTTATCGTGTCCAGTATGAAAACAGTTGTAGCTGGTAGAACTATTAGTAACTTCACTAACATTTTATGTTTCATGATAGTGTGTATTATTACAGGCATGTATATTATCGTCTGGAGAACATCCTGTTGACGAATAAAAAAGTAAGCTCATTTTGTAAGTCAATGAGGAACCTGGCCTCTAACAATATGGAGATTTCCTGAATATGTTCACACAGTATCACATTATACTTTACATATTGAGATCATAAAGATATATAGCTGCACTATTTATGAACCAATGCTGTTTATAGACATCCATTTTTGCAGATGTGAGCTTGACTAATCCACACTACTAATAAGAAAGAACTACACCAGTAAAATTTTACTTATAAGTTTTTTGTATGAGTAACCTACCAGATCCACAATCGATTCCATCCTCGCTATCCTCACTATTACTAACAGGAATTTTTTTCTTTGGTGTATCATCTTTTTTGTTACTAGAATTTGATTTACTGGATTTCAATGAAGAACGTGACTGTTTCTTTTTTGTTTCATTATTCCTTTCTCCATCTTTATTATCCTTAACAATTTCATTATTTTTTGAACATTTTGAACTACTTTCAGGCAGGCGTTTCTTATCAGTTTTCGAACTGTTGTCTAACTCTTTTGATGAAACATGTTTTTCATTTGATTTGTCTTTAGTTGACGAACTATGTTTACTACTACTACTTTCTCTTGACTTATGTCGATCACTAGAAGCATCTTTTGATGATGAACTCTTTGCTTTTACTTTTTCTGCCTTTTCATTTATGGTCTGGTGTTTTCCAGATAATTTACAGTGTTTGTCAGAATAATCTTTGTGTTTGTGTGTGCTACTTGAATGTTCTTTCTTACTGCTATGTTTACTTGTTGATTCTTCACTTCTTTTTTCATTTTCCTTGGATTTATAGTCTGATTTAATCTTTTTGCTTGAACTATTTTCTTTATCTTTAATACTTGATTGTTTATGAGACTTACCAGATGTTTCCTCTGATAATGATTTATCTGATTTTCCTGTGTCAGATTTATGTTTTGAATGCTTTTCAGAAGATATTCGCATTTTCTCTGGAGTAATGTTATTTTTGTGACTATGATGTGAAGAATGTTTAGAGGCATATGATGATTTATGCTTGTCTTCCTTCTCTTCTTTAAGTTTTTGTTTCTCCTTTTTAATTTCTACAGAGCTTTGTGATGTTTCAGATTCACTATCATCTGTATGAGAAACATCTGTATCCTGTGTCTCACTTTCACTGTGCTCAATTTTAATTTGTTTCCTTTTGTGCCTATCATCACTACTATGAGAATGTTTTGACTTTTTTGTTTCAGGTTCCTGCTTCTGTAAACATAACTTAAACAAATTAAATTTACAGTTTAGGATATTTTTAATTAAATATTTTTTAAGTTAAACAATAATATGCAAGATTAATACAAACCTCACTATACTGATATTTTCTTTTACTTCCACTGCTGTCACCATTTAAGTGTTTATGTTTATTATCACTTGCTGTTTTACTCGACTGAGCTGATTTTTCATAGTGATCATTTCTATTTTTTGATTTAGGTACACCCTCTTCACTATCTCTTTCACTTACATTGCCATTGTAGTTTGAAGCTGACATAAAAATAGTACTAATGTTTAAAATATTTATCTAAAATTAGAAAATCTATAATATGGTAGCCACAGATCATATCATAAATTTTGTGTCTAAACAAATTATAAAGAAGAAATAAAGGTAATAACAATGTTATAGCAAAATGTATGATAAGTGATCCATGAATAAATGCAATGTGTTTCCCTGTTTTATATTTAGAATTTTCAATGAGTAACATAATTTAAAATTAAAATCGTTATTCTTTGATACAAAATGATGGTAGGTCTCTGCGACTGGAGACTGTCCAGGTAGGTATCACTGCAACTCTTATTTCTGTCATTAAAAAGTAGTAAACTTAAAAATTCCTGTGTTCTAGTTTGAAGGGTGTTGTGTGTGTGTTCATTTAGGTTGGTATATTTTTTTGTTGGAATATTGACGATTAAAACAAGATTTAAGCATTAGTAGTTTAGTCATAGTTTAGAATATTAAAAGTAATCTTTCATTATTTTATTTAATATTTTTTTATAAAAGAGCCAAAAATCATTATTTTATTATAAAAGAGCCAAAGTTTTCAATAAATTGATGTAATATGAATCAACAAATTACATGTAATTTAAAGGTGATTGTTTGCAATAGTGAACTATTCTCGGTAGCTTACAGAAATTGGTAAAAGTCTTAAATTAATAATAAAAAAATATTTATTTCAGGTATAATGCGTGTTTGCTGAGAGTATACTTTAAACAGACAACAAGTTATTTTTTGATTATAATAAAGGCTCACTATCATTCTTGTGGTCACCTTCCTGATCACTTTCTTCTGCTGCTACCATCAACTTCCATTTGTAAACAAGGGCACGAGCAGCTTTTCCCACATCACCAGGTTCTTTGCGTAATGCATTTACTGTTCGTCCAATGCCTGTCTCTTGCAGATGTTGAACGGTCACATCCAAATGAAATAGCTTGTCAATGCATTTCAAAATCTAAAAATAAGTATAAAGGGTTACATAAAAAATATAACATATCATCATTATCATCAGTCAAAAGAGGTCTACTGCTTTATTTATTAAGAATAATACTTATATAAATATACCCAACAAGACAACATGCATAACACAAACATAAATAAACCTAGTATACCCATATTATACTTATAAGCAATGCATTCTACAGTACTATTAAACATAAGGATAAATGAATAATATTAGCGAAACATATGCATAATAACATATTGATAAAAAATTATATGAGTCTTTAGAAACATGTCAATTGATACATAATTACAAGTACAAAGAAAGGACCACTGTAAAAGTTTATAAGGAAAAGTAGCAAACGTTTCATTAAGTTACATATAAGATAGATTTTAAATATGTTTTGCGGATTGTAATATTTTAATTCATTAAATGTCATAATCTAAATAATTAATTGTAAAAAAATTATATAATGAAATTTAAACAAACTGACAGAAATTCATGAGTGGTTTATTATTTAAGTAGAAAATAATATTGTAAAAAGATAAATTCTGTTATATATATATAGGAATCCAGCATTTAAATTTTGATGTAATTTTTGACAGCAATGTTTATGTTAATTATTGAAATAAAAATGAGCAAGCAGATATGTTTCGAAATTTACTTACTTTTTGTTCGTCATTTGGATATTTTTCTAAGGCGTGCTGACAATATTTAATTACTCCAGAAACGGACGCCATAACACTTAATTTTCATAAAATAAAAACCAGATTTATTAACATTAGAAAATTAATGCCAGCTGGTATATAGGCACCATTTTTGTTACACACATGTCAATGACGTATAATCACTACACCTTTTATGAAAGAAAACAAGGGGCATTGAGGTGCGTTCAGACTTTACAATTGAAATTACAAAATGTTACAAGATCACGAATTCTAAGGAAATTTTATTATTAATTTGAACTACTGACAGAATAGAAAGGCTAGATTAAATAATAAAAAAATAGCCTAGAAAAATAAATTAGATTATTTTAGTTACTAAGCGGACCTAGACCAAATTTACAAATGTATTAACTGGAATAATTTAATTAATTCATTATATTTAAGGTTTATTAAATAAAGAAAAAATATGTGTCAAATATGACAATGTCACACTGTGAAAAAATGCATTGAACAAAGGTATTGTTTTTTGGGACCCTCGTGAACATGGTCCTTCGAGTCGGGATATTTTTTTTTT
>DWHU01000952.1:0-14680 GCA_018247975.1 Parides photinus | reverse complement strand
GAGTGGCCGAGCACGGAAGGTGCCCGGCCTGTAACCTCCCTTTTATGTAGCAATGCTCGAGGGCTTCCTCAGAAGCCACGGCTCGGGCCGCTACCCTCAGACGCCAGATAATCATAAGGTTTCAGTATTATAAGGTTTCAAGTCGCAAAGTAAATAGTACATTTATTCGGATATACGATCTTTTACTTACCCTTCAAGACGGCGAAGTTTTATCTATAACTGGTGTACCGTCTCATTGCGGCATTTTTCAACTAATCAGACGTCGAACTTCCGTCGGAAGTGATCCGAAAAAATCGTCGCCGCCTTACTTATTATACTGTATAAGAAAACTGCACTAAGACTCTGAGATCACAAATAGTTTAAAATACAATCTGCTTCGCATATTAACTTTAGGTTCAAATAGAAAATCAAATCGGCCATCCGATCCGGCTGGAGCGTGTTAAGCGCGTTATGCACATACAAACGAGTCGATTGTCTGGTATTTTGCAACCAGAATTTGACTGTGAAGTTGTGTTAATTTATGAAGATTTTGCTAGGAAGGACCACACCAGCGAACTGGAACAGTTTTAAAAAAAACCGGTCGGTAAAAGAACTTGAGATCGTTGATGGTCTCGATTGAATAAACTTGGTGCGCTACGTTGTTAAGCGATGCTATTTTAAGGGTATGTAACAGCGGCCAAAGGATACCTAGTTCAGAGCAAAACTTGAGAATTGCAGTGTAGCCTGAATAGTTTATTTATTTTAAATGGACTAACGCTTCTTCAAGTTCATATGGTGCAGTTACAATGACGTTGTGGATGGAAAATGTGTATGCCGAAAATACTCTAGCTCCTATGTTGATAGCCGTAACATACCTAGCTATACTGTTATAACGGTAGCTGTAACATGACGGTGATAGATGTAATAAAAACCTCGCTATCATCCAAACTCATTGTGTAGCCCCGGAATCTAACCAGGACCGTTCTAACAAGAAAACGCACAACGCCACCTAAGCAATGATATATTAGTTATTATGTTACTATTAATAAAAATAAAGAAATAATTTTTTTTAAACTTTATTATTTCAGAATAATACATCAATATTTATAAGCATAACATTACATTTAATAAATTAAGGAAATCCTCTTCTCGCAAATGTCGGTCAAAGAGAACATCAAAGAAGAAACTTACTTAACAAATAAAACCATAGTAATGGCGAGCTGCAAGAGACCCCAACGCCAGTATCAGAAATAGATTAATTTCATTAGCGTTCCTATTTAAAAATAACTTTATAACAAATTACTTTTAACCACTGAAGTTTAACTCTAACGACGTGTTTTTTTATCTGTCAAAAGAAAGTTTTTCTCAAATACATTTTTATTACAGCAGTTAATATTCTAATAGCCATATTTATCCAATATGATATTAAAAATCAGTATAAATAACAGGATAAAATGAGACTTCTATTGTAACTAAAGAACAAATTACACCAAAATCCAAAATAAATTAAATGTTTTTCTCTAGACTATTTAATTCTTCAATTTCTGATGTAATAGCCATAAATATTAGAAATGGAAAAGTTTTCAAAACAAAATCTTATAAGAAAACTTTCTTCACCAATCCACAGGAATGCTGAATGTCCTACAATATCTAAGTATTAAAACAGATAGTATTACTCTAACAATTTTTATGATCGCAAACTACTATGATTATTGTAATAGTTCATAATGAAGCAACAAAATGAGAAGGTTTTCTTCATTAGAATATTGAAGACTTTTGTGAACATTTTTATTTATTTTTATTTAATATTCTTCATTGTACATACACATAAAACAAACAAAACGGAAAATATAAAAACATAAATAGAGTACAATTGGCGATCTTATCGCTCGAGGCGATATATATATCGATATAGACAATAGACATAATTTATTAACCTAATGCCTTTCTACATTTTATAAAGAAGTTGTAAATCAAGGAAAATAATAATAGTAATATTGAAACAATACAAAGAAAGGTAAAGAATACAATTAATGAAAAAACATGCTAAAGAAAAAGAAATTAAAATATTTCGGCACTTCTAAATAGCTACATTAAAGAAAGTTAGCACATGATCATATGGACCCTCCGGACAGGTTCTCGCCTTGTTGTGGCGGAGGGGCTCTAGTAACCGTGGCTTGGTCACCCACGGTGAAGCGAAGAGGAACCTACCCGGCCGGCCCGAGAAGGCCGCTCCAGGTGAGCTGTCTGCGCCAGCTTTACCTCGGGTATGTGCCGGGGCAGAATTTTCTGCCCCGCAGCCGAGACGGAGTCGCGAAGGGAGAAGAGTGCCGGTATTGCGGTTCGCCGTTCGCCCTATCCTCCGCGACTAAGCGGTGCTGCACCGCTGATGAGGCAGCAGTGGGGCCGCGGGGGAGGAGGCGTGTCGGTATTCGTTCCACCGCTCGCCTTGTCCTCCGCGGCCGTAACGTGGTTGGTGGCGGAGCCGAAGACCGGATCCGCCGCGGGGAGCCGGGACAGTTCGCTGTCTTGGCTCCCGTAGCCTCTGGCTGACGGATTCGGAGGGATCCGTTGCCCAAACGTGGAACAGAGGCCGAGAGGAGGGCGCGTTGTGTTTCGGCGCGCCTTTGCAGAGGGAGAAGGGGATTCGTCACCCGAGGCGGAGCTGCGCGGTGCAGCCGGCGCTGGCGGTGACGCTGAGTTGTGCGAGAGCGTTCCCGTTGCCCCGCCGTAAAGCGACGAAGACACGAGATCGTGGGAGTTTTAGTCGGTGCAAGTCCGACATAACCTTTGCTCCCGCGAAGGCAGGTATGCGAAGGTATTTCACCCACGTAAAACAAAAAAAATTATCATATGGAATATAACATTACAAATATATGATATTAAAGCTTAGCCAACAAAGTGTACATTAATCTATTATACATTTCAAATAACCAAAATAAAGACTTACCAACAACTTTGGTACGGATTCATCCTAACACTGTATCTATGCATCTAAGCACACAAATTATTAAAAATAAACAATCTTAATTTCTCACAAAAACAACATAAACCCTCAAGATGTATGAATCTTACCTTCTTATTTACATATAGCAAATTTAAGAGATAACTTTAGGTAATTTTAATTATTTTTACGTGTGTTCAAGTTAGTTACGGATAAATACCAAAAGTAAAATACATATGATCAATAACAAAACAAAGCCAATAATCACCTTCTTCTTCCGCAACTTGTTCTGAAACAAATTACGATTTAAAACACTGATAAAATTTTACTTACTATAATTTAATACCAAATTTAAAACAAAGAGTACTTATAAAACTTAAAAATTACATGATGATTATACCAATAACACCTAGCCAGAAAACAAGAACAGTGTTGAATAGCAGATTATTCCTCTAAAACCAAGACTAACATTTTTCTGTCCCAGAATGATCTAGATTTGCAATACTAAACTCAAAGTAATGTACATCATCAAAATCAATGCTGAACCTAGGTTAAGAATTTTACATCAATCTGACAGTGCATTACATTTTAATTTTTACCGTAAGTCAGGTCCACATTCACACCCTTCACACACATATCCTTTTTCACACAATCCATCCATTTTTTTTCGGTCTTCCTCTCCTCTTATATCCCTCCACATCACATGCCCATATCATGTCAAACGTTTTCATTGCATCTTATCCGTTACTGGTACCAATTTTATACTCCCTCTTTTATATACTCATTCCATATTTTATCCATTTTTGTCACACCACACATCCATCTCAACATTCTCATCTCTGATACATGCATTTGTCTTTCATCAACCGCCTTAACAGCCCAGCATTCCGATCCGTACAAGGCGTCAGGTATGGATGAACAAACTTGAATGTAAAAAGAAAAAAATCTTATTAACATATAACATAATATTATGTTTTTATACCTTGTAAGTTGCTGCCTGTCTTAATTCCTGAACACCGCTGTCAACATTATGGACCACATTGTCAATATTTGATTCAATAGACTCAACCAAACTACCCTGATCGTGAATCATAGTTCCCAATTGCTTGTATATGTGATTCACATCTGTTATATCACTCTGAAAGTAAATCCATAGGACTTGTTACTCTCTTAAAGATAAGACTTAATGCAATAGAAAATTGTAATTATGGTTCATGGAACCTCCTTGTAACATAATATAGAAGAAAGCCAAATTTTAATAATTTTATTCAAAGTGTTGAAAATATTATTTTCCTGAATGTGTTAAATGTTAGTCGTAAACTAAATAATAAGATACTTTCTTCATTCAATTCCAAATGAATTACATATAATTATGTATACATATTGATTCAAAGCTTTTATTATGTATGTAAATGTTTTAAGTAGATGAATGGCCTGAACATTGCAAGGGACATATGTACTTATCTTATAAACCAATGAAGTTATTTCATTATTAAACAATGTACAATTTTCAACACTGATAAATTAATGCTATTGAAACAATTCATAGTAACAATGAAAAATTATTATCAGCATTGTTTTAAGATAACATTTTATGTGTATTTTTAATGCTGATTAAATTATTATTCCAACATGTACCAGTTATAGATAATATATTAGTACAAATCTTACTTCAAGTTGTTGTATATCTCTTTCTCGAGCCTCTAGCTCTTGGAGATCCTGTTCAGATTCCATGATTTGCTTCTGCTTTTGAAGGTTAACATCACCCAATTCTACCCAGTGATCTGAACTGTTGCCTAGAAAAATAAATATTTTGGTTACATAATTACAAAATTACTTCTAGGTTTGTCCAAAAGAGGCTTTAAGAAAAGTAAATCTAGATTTTGGTGCATACATCATAGTATGTGTAAATAATTTGGTGCATATATACTAAGATGTCAAATATCAAATATTGTGCTCAAATATAAACATAATGAATTATTGACAAACATTTTAATAAACTGTTTTATGTGAAATAAATAAATATAAAGTGAAATGTGATTGCAAACGTTAAACCACTGATTGCGGTCATTAAAGCACTGATAACTGAAAACGTTAACACAATATAAAACATTTTCTAATAATAGCTTGTTTAATTTTATAATTATATAAATTATATTAAACAAGCTATTATTAGAAAATGTTTTTGTGTTTACATACTTTTGTACTTGTACACATAACCACCTACATATATACATGTGGTTATGTGCCTTTAATTTGCCTAATAATATGCCTTTATTGGCTAAATTGAAAATTGCATAACTACAAAACACCCCTACATCTCAAACATGCTTCAATAACTATGTAGTATTTTCTACAATTTAATATTTAATTCCAAATAACAATTTCTATGACATGATTATATAGAAATGTATTCAATTATTTACCACTGGAAACACAATAGAGCCAATCTTGTAATAAAGTGATCTAGTACACTTACTGTTAACAGAACCTATGGCACCAATATTCATTGTCTGAGCCTTGACTTTCCTGACATCATACTTGGTTTTTTCTACAGCAGCTCTTTGAGTAGCCTGTAGATAAACAAAAATTGTATTTACTTGTAACTTTACCTAATATGAAAATGTTTATGTTTGTATTAAAATATTTATTTAAAACAATTGTTCTTCTGTGTTATTCAGTTAAATAAGTTATAGTTTGAGATCCAAGTTATTAATTGCCAAAACTACTAAATGACTTTTGTGAGATAAGATATTACTTGTTTAAAATACACTGAATGAATACCGCATACTAAAAAGATACCATTTACAGAATTATCTCAAAGAATATTGAAACATAAGATCCTTATTTATTGGGTGTATGGTTAATACAGTTTTTGAATATCACTTATGCAAAACAGATGCATTTGTCATTCAAACTTATGTGCAACATTTGCCATCATATGTTCACTATGTAAATATGAAATCATTCTACTCTTCCTAGTAAATGCTGTTATAAAAATTTTCCATAATTGTCACTGTTCTACAAGGAACAATTATGACAGACTCCTTACAAAAATTTGTGATTGCAAATTTATCTATAAAAGCAAACTAAACCAATATAGTATAGTTACCTGGAATGCATTAAGTGTCTTTATGTAATCATCACTAAGGCAATCACGGTCTTCTATCTGTGCAGGATCCTCTAGTTGTAACTTCATCAACTCTATAAGCATGAAAGATGTGTCTTTCGCCAACCTCTGTGTGTATTTTTGGATATGACGCCTTTATAAAAAAAATACAAAGGTATATCTCTATAAAATCACCACATAACTAACACAACAGTGTTTATGTTTGATAAAGCCTTTAATTTTCTAGTTATGTTTTAATTATACATGTAATATTAAGGCACTAAAGTAAGACATCTTTTAATGAACAAAGCCAACATAAAAATATTATACTATCTCAATATTCTGGTACATTTATTAGTGGTAATTTCTTAATGATGATAAGTCTCCCTAATATATCTTAATAATCCATTATATAAAAAAATATTGCAACAATATTACATTGTGAAGAATTTAAACAACACTCCACATAATGAAATAGTTAGTTGATAGACACTAATGTTTATATTTCACTATTCCCATACATATCCATTTGTGTTTAAATATAAGGAATGTTTAAAACTTACAACTGATTCCTGAGTTCTGGAGAATCTTGAGGTGTTAGAAATTGATTAACCAACTTAGACATTGACAGCCCTAAAAAACAAAGTATTTGAAGTCAAAAAAAATATGAAGAAGTCTGTAGTACCAAGATATGTAACATAGGTCTAGGAACAACAAAGTAAGTACTGTTGTACCCGTATATTATTGTAACAAAAATACTTTATAATCGTTTATCCTTACCATTCTGAGAAATTTTCTTCGTATTACTAGCAATTTTATGCGACAATTCCTTAAAATTGTCTACTTCTTGACGTGGAACGATTGAACATGTTGGCTCCATCCTACATCATAGTTAAAAAAACAATTTGACACACAGTATACAAGAACAAACATTTCTTATATCCATTAACAAGAAAACTAGATTTAGAACAAGAAACTATTCCCTCCTTGGTCATTTAAACGCATTTTAGTCTGATGCGATTGATGAGTAAAAATCACCTTTTAAGATACACAAAGAGTAAACTTTATCACGATAATCAAATGATTTGAGACTAATTAAAGAGAAAATATAGTAATCTGCAGCGTACATAGTGTGGCAGTTTCAATTTACTAATTCATTTTTATACTACAATACCTCAAAGAAATAAATCACGCGTTAATATGGTCACAATGCTTCACAAACAGTGTAATTGGTTAAAATTTGTAATAATAACTACAACTAATCAATTCGGTAAATTGCTATGTGATTTGGAAATTTACAACAAGTTTTTAATTAAAT
The DNA here is from genome assembly GCA_018247975.1 of Parides photinus. Lineage (NCBI taxonomy): Eukaryota > Metazoa > Arthropoda > Insecta > Lepidoptera > Papilionidae > Parides > Parides photinus. Next base: position 7,330 of record DWHU01000952.1, on the reverse strand, counting down.
CAAATTATTTCCTGAATGAGAAAAGGACTAAAACGATGAGTCATTGTTCCTCCCGTAGCTTGTAGGAGGCAGTGAAAACATTACACAGCTCGTTCGAAAATTCATTTCACACTTTAAATATTTTTGTTTCTGGCAAGGTCTGTTCTAACATTTTAATACGTTTTTAATAAATTTTCTATATCTAATGACTATTTATTTTATTCTGCGCCCGGAGATTTTAATTACATTAATATAAATGTTTTTGTTTTTTAACTCGTATTTAAATTTTCTGTGTGTAGGGTGTATTGGTAATTGGAATTCGAATGATTGCTACACATTAACCAAATTTCTTTAAATTATTCTTCTTCTCCTTTCTTATAATAGATGTAGTTAACGAAATTAATAGAAAATCAAAATGAGTTTCAAAGTTTTCCGAGTTTCTCTAAAATAATAAAAATTTTTACATGTTTATTGAATCCAAAATTTACTAGAAATCGAAACGTAAACTGAAGATTATTTTGTAACATTAAAAAACATCGTTAATAATATCTAGAATATCTGCGATTCTCAATTGCAGCCGCGTTAACTAGTTTTTTAAAAATAGTTGCCTTAAACATCTCTTATTTTCAACAGATAATTATTTTGGTACAACATGTTAAGAATAAAATAAAAACCAGGACTGAAATAATCATAATTGAGTGATTTTTTAATGTTGAGAATAACAAATGAGGAAAAGACATGAATAGATCCCACCGATCTATCTTTCAGTCTTTAATTATGTGTTCTCATCACATCTCAGTGCTAGGTTTTCCCTAAGGATCTCCGCACAAAGCGATCCTGCGCTGCTCGCATCCAGCGGCTTTCTGCGACTTTAACCAGATTGTCAGTCCAACGAGTGGGGCGCATTTCTAGATCTACTTCTGCCGATACGGGACTGCAACTTTAGGAATTTACTGCCCCTTGGGCCGTCATCTTTCGAGAAATGTGCCTGGCCCATTGCCACATAAGTCTATTAATCCTTAAGAATTCTTTAATGATTTTAGTTTTTCTTCGGCTCTACATTACTGAATCAACTAATCCGCCTATTAATTATTACTTAAATTTGTGCTATTAAAAAATTATATGTTCACTTTTTAGTTTTGTAATTTTTTTTTCAATTACAATCATAATAAAATTATTTCGTTTATAAAAGTGCGTTTTACCACCAAACACTACATCACCGCTTACCATCAGGTGGAATCGTAGTCAAGCGCTAGTCTATAAGAAATAAAAAAAAATATTGGTTAGTTTGCGAAATTGTATAAAACAATTTTTTTTATGTTATTATATTGTATGTAAACTGGATAGTTTCAAAAATGGTGAAAAGCTTCTGACGAGAGTACTTTAAAAAAAAAACACGATTCCCGCGTAAAAGGCAGACACTTCGTGTGCGACTAATTTTGCTGAGAATTATTTCTCGAGTGAGTATTTGTGTTTAATTAATATATAAATAAGATCCTACGTTAATACTGTTAAGTATACATATTAATTATACATAACACACTTGGTTATCATTATTTCATTAGTGTGTTAGTCAAAAGCTGTAAATTTTACATTTATATTACTTTGTATTATAGTTCACCTTAATACTACAGTGCAGTTTTAGCTAGGCCCTTAATTATTAGATCTGATGTTATTAGCAACTATTATTCATTCTGAAACCAAAGTAATACGTTTTTCATTAATTTGAGAATGTTTGTTTTGTCTTGTATTGTATTCGTTATAGTTTAAATCCGATTTAATTCTTCAAAAAATAATGGCAAAACTGATTTTTAGCTTCACGTAATTTATCGGTACGTTCATAATACATAAAAAAAACACTAGGTTTTACAAGTAGTTCCATCTCTAAGAAAAAACAAAAAATTACAAGTTCTTACATCTAGGTTTTTTTTTCGATATAACATTTGTAAGAATTAAAACCAAACCGAAATATTACACCAGACCTGTAATTAGATAAATATTCATTTGTGTTGGAGAAAATGAAACCGTCATTAATTTGTTTTATCCCGCTCAATGTTTAATTATGTAAACCTTAAGAATTCTATAATAATTTTAGTTTTTCTACGGCTCTGCGTTCCATAATCAACTGATCCGCATATTAATTAATACTTAATTTGTGCCATTAAAAAATTATATGTAAAATTTTTACTTTAGTTAATTTTAATTAAAATTATAATAAAATTATTTCGTTTATAAATTATTGGTTAGTTAGCGAGATTAAATTAAATAGTTTTTTTGTAATTTTATTTTGTATGTAAACTGGATAATTTCGGAAATGGTGCAAAGCTTCCGACAAGAGCACTTTTAAAAAAAAACACGTTTCCCGCGAAAAAGGCAGACACTTCGTGTGCGATTAATTTTGCTGAGAAGTATTTCTCGAGTGAGTATTTGTGTTTAATTAAAACATGAATAAGATCCTGCATTAATACTGCTTAGTATACATTTGTAATAATACCTAACAAACTTGGTTATAATTATTTCATAACTATGTTAGTCAAAAGCTGTTCATTTAAACTATTATATTACTTTGTATTATAGTTCATCATATTACTACAGTGCGGTTTTAGCTAGGCCCTTAATTATTAGATCCGATGTTATTAGCAATTATTATTCATTCTGAAACGAAAGAAATACGTTTTTCATTAATTTAAGAATGTTGTTTTGTTTTATATTGTATTCGTTTTTGTCTAAATCCGATTTCATTCTTAAAAAAAAGAAATAGAAAAATTGATTAATAGCTTTACGTAATTTATCGCTAAGTTCATAATACATAAAAAAAAACATTGGATTTTACAAGCAATTTCTTCTTTATGTTGCAAATTCTCACATCTACATTTTTTTTATTGATATAACATTTGTGGTACAAGCATTAAAACCAAACCGAAATATTACACCAGACTTTTAATAAGTAAATATTCTTTTGCGATGGGGAACATAAAACCGCTATTAATTTGTTTTATCCCGGCTAATGTTACTCAGCCGTATTTTATTTCTTTAACAAATTTTCGTTTGACTAGTAAGTGTTGAGAGATTTGGGGATGCCTCCTGTATACGGCATAGGTCGCTACCTAATAATAATGATATGTGTTATTAAAATTATTTCATTTTATATTCTCGTCCAAGACGCCATACTTTCTTTTATTTTGACAACTGTTAATTTTGATTAATCACATCAAGTCGCCGGAAATACCACGTGACCTCTATACAATTACTCGTGAGTAGAATACATTGTACTGGTTATTCTTATTTATTCGATTATTTCTGAATTTTTGATTATAGTAATTCTAATGCAATTAAAATATCTACTGAAGTAAATAATTTGCGATTTTATCTTTCTACATTATTTTATGAATTATTGTTAAACACTGATTTACTTAATAAACAATGAGGTTTTTAATGAATCTATTTATCTTCTAAATTCTTCAGATTTTCCTTGCGGCAACATCTTGTGTGACGTATCGTATACTTTTTTTACGATAAAATGTTTTCAGGGAAACGTTAATTTTGATATTTTGTTGTCTATGACAACATTTGTAGTTAAAGGTTATATACATAACACGTATACAATTTAAATTCTCAATTCTGCATTATGTATTTCTTTAGTGTTTTTATATTATTTTGTCTTAAAAGTCGTAATATTTTTTGTGGGATTATGTGATGATAAGTTTACAGGTAAATATTTTCATTTAGCACAATATAATTAAAAATGTGCTTGAGACGTGACAGATGCATAAGATTGTTGTATGTTTGATTGATCAACAAAAACTTTCGTTAACGAAAAATATAGAACATTGAAAAATGTCTTTGTTACCCACTGCAATTTACAAATATCGTTAAGTAAAGCATACAACAAAGATTAAAAATATTAAATCATCAGTTACTGGCCAGTGCATTGACGGGTTGTAACTTTACACCGTTAATTGTACTTTTAAGATATAATTTTTTTATTTCTCCAGTCGATAACACATTAAGTAATACAATATGGATCCGTCTAAGTTTCCACCTTATTCTGCTCCAAACGGAATACCTCAAGAGTCCAAATTGGCAACATATATGGTATGGTATTGATTGTGGTGATGTTATTTTATATTTGTAAGCAACAAACTTAACTAATTATTAAATCATTTCAGAACCATTCTTTACAAGGAAATCAAGCTATGGCTAATCTGAATCTTGAATCGTCTCCTCCTGCAGTGAGGAACTTAAAAACAGGAGAGGTAGGTGAATAAAAATTATATTAAAAGTTTTTTCAATACTACTTTTTATAATCCTTGCCAATAAATACTAATGAACAATGAAATTGTAAGGAAATTTTTGTCTATCATACTTACAATACTAGTAATATAACAAAAATAATGAGATTTAGATATATAATTTGTTTTTGTTTAATTTGCGTAGATTATGTGTTAAAGTTTACAAACTTAGTGAAATAGCCACCAATGTGTTATATTGTATCTTGATTCATTTTAACAAAAATTATCCATGTAACTAGAAATAATATAAAAAAATACTAAAATTTATGATTATATAAGTTGTATTATTAAAACAAGTCTATTAAAAAACATAAAAATTGGTGTTTGCTTAAAAGCAGTAGTATTATACTAAGTTAATGAAACTTGTGTAAAAAGACATTGGTTCATTGAGATTATTTTTTTTTTTTCAACCCACTGAATGTTCCCACTGTTGGGACACGGGCCTTCTCTCCTATTGGAGAGACTTTAGACCATAATCCACCACGCTGGCCAAGGGCGGGTTGGCGGATAAAGCCAGTGATATTTAATTTCTTGAAGCGCACATAACTCAGAAAAGTCATCAGTGCGCGCCGGATTCGATCCCGCGACCTCTGAATCGGAGGCCGAGGTTCCAAACCACTTGGCAAACACGGCTTCATCATTATTATTGAGATTATTTGGCAATGGTAAAACTATTTTCTTCTTTTGAAATACACACACAACACAACATTAAGAAAAATACATGTACTTTTAGGTATTATCAAATGAATTTGTTCCAATGAATTATTACTCACCTGGAAATATAGTTACGGAGTCCCCAAGAGGTTCATCGCCATTATACACTATGTCAAGCACACAGGTTCACCAGGTAATTTGGAGGTTTTATTGCTTGTTATGATAAGAAAGCTTCATTTGTTGAACTTTTTTATTTTTGGGAAAATATTTTAATTTTACCTAACCTGCTTCGTCAAGCACATGCCCTGTATAGTTATAGTTTATTAAGTAACAAAACTGTATTTGTAGGAAAATGTTGGTGGAACTACATACTTTTATCCAACAAATGACAGCCTAAACTCATCTGGTGCAATGAAATCAACTGTGTCATTAGGTATGTAAACTCCGAGGGGGCCAGTGAGTATCATCAACTTTTCAATAGAGTTTAGATTTTAAAAACAACATGCAGAAGGTCAATTGTTATGTAGCAAGTTGCACTGGCCTGTTTAATGACCCAAATAATGTTGATTTTATTATTATATGTTTTGGAGATAAAACTCATGTTGGGAATGGAATGTAGTATTTACCATTAACCATAAATTAAATATGTATGAAGGGAATAAAAGACAAGTTAAAGGAAAATAAACTTGGACAGGTGCATAGGCTTCTCTGGTTAATCTAGTAGTTGAATGCACAACATTTTTGTTCAATATCCATTATACATTTCTTGCAGTTTGTGTAGAAGATTAACTACTTATTAAGAAAGTTTTCATTATTTCCCTACATGATTCAAATGCACAACAGTAACCTATTTTGATTATGTTAAATATAAAAACAAAAATGTCAACCATTGAATATCTTTTTATGCTATGATATTTTATTTTCAGCTAGTAAACTTGTGCCTAAATATAAGCAAAATTTTTTTATCATTCCAGTTGGTGCAGAATCATCTATGGGGGTAAATATTACTCCAAGCACAGCCCCACCATATGGGTCACAGATGTACCCAATAGCACCACCACATATGGTACCAAATCCAAGTATGATATTTGTTTTTATTCAATTTCACATTTTCAGTTTTTTTTGGCTTGATATTATGCATTCACATATCGCACTTGCTACTTTTATTTTGTTTCTGTGCTAATTAATAAATGCAAAATCACTATGTGAATTTTACATCTTTGTTGCATTAATGCTCAATACTGCTGTTTAAAACTGCATAGCATTTGTAATTTTTTAGGAAACTGAAGTGTTTCAGTATACATCATTTTAAATTTTAAAGTCCATTTATTATTTTATCATTTTAGTATGTGTATAATAGACAGTGTTGTGTGAATTATCCAAAGACATTTATTGATTTATTTATTATAATGTTTCTATTAGCAATGAAGACTTTCATCTATGACCTCAATAAGTATTACACTTTATTTTGCAACAAGCTTGATCTCTCTAAAGTTGAGTTAATCACATAAATTGATTTATTTGGATGAGATTAATTACTGTGTTATTACTTATATTATAATATTAGTCAAAATTCCTTGTTAACTGGTTGACATTTTTGTTGACCAAGAACATCTATGTATGAAAATGTTGCTCCACAAACTTGTGCTTTTTAATTTTTCTTTAAAAGTATTGTTTCTACCCAGTTTATTACAGTTTTACGAAAAACAAATTGTCTACACATTTGCAATTCTATTGAAAAGTTTACTAACGTTTTAAACATGTATATAAGTGTATGCTTACAAAAACGCTTTACTTTTTAGTTGGTGCGTATTCATCTATGGGTTATAGATATGGTCCTCACGTATATCAATATGGATTACCTAAGAATCCTTACTGCCTATCCTTTATGACCCCTTATCCCAGTACGTAACTGCTTTCACTCATTCTTTAATTTAATTATTCTTGTAAGTAACAGGCTTCACAAATTGTTATGAAGAAATGTCATGTAAAAAGATTATTGCCTTGTAATATCTACTATAAAGTGTACTTGAATACATGTATGTTGAAATATTAATCGAAATATTAGTATTACTGGAAGTGTGTTCAGCAGTAGATGACAATAGCCTTCAATGACTGACCGATTGGCTCAGTTGATAGTAGACCTGCCTACTGAGTAAGAGGTCGTGGATTCGATTCCCGCCATGAAAAATATTTGTTCTGAGTCTGGATGTTTTCAATCTATAATATATTTACAAAAAAAAATGTATTTAAGTGGTCTATCAGCTATCTGGTACTCATAACACAAGCGAGCATACTCTGCTTACTTTGGGACTAGACAGTGTTGTGTGTGAATTGTCCAAAGATATTTAATGTTATTATTCAATGGAGTTAAAAATAATGATTCAAGGAAACATTAGAAATAT
>DWHU01000951.1:0-14682 GCA_018247975.1 Parides photinus | reverse complement strand
TTGCATCAAACTGCACGCGGTGTGCAAGTTTCATTGAAATCGGTTAAGTAGTTTAGGAGTCCATCGCGGACAAACACAGTGACTTCCGCTTCCGCAACGACAAAAGATCCTAAATAAAAACCTGCCATGTAGATGTTAGAAGTTAAATAACACACTCCGGTATTCTTGTAGACACTTCATTAAATGGAAATCCTTCCGATCCATAGCGACGTACAATTATCATCTATAATATAGACAGAGAGATAGATCAATATATAGACTCTATATTATTACGTAGGTTCGTATTTGTTGCTAGGATGTAACTAGTACTAACATTTCGATAAATGTAAAGAAAGTTAGTGAATGATGCCCGTTAGATTAAACATGGACGTGGCCCACGATTTAAATTGCGTCCTTAGTCTAACCCTTCAAAGCGGACCTCAAACTATGGCTAATTACCGGAAAGGACCATTAATAAAAAAAAATTGTCGTTAAAGATAAAACGCCGACAAACGCAACTACTCAATAGTAACAATTGTCATACGAGTTGTTGGCAGCAGCAACAGTACTGATGCAGAGAGGCCGCCTGCGGGAGGTGATGCGTTAATTACAAATAACGCTTTGAAACAGCATTGATCAATATTCTCAAACTTTACGAAAATAGTAACATCATTATGCGCCGTACACTAACAGATCGCAGACCACTGATTCTCGATACTTTTCGAATTTCATCTCTCTTCTATAATGAGCGATATTTATCTAAACGTCAAAAACATTTCTGCCTATCCTCAGTTGGAGAGGCGGGCACCCAGGGCGCGGAGACGTCGGTTCTCAAACTATGCAGCGTTTAGTATTACAAATTCGCATTGCGTGGCGTCATTAACCTATAATGTTAGCCGCGCATTATCAGCTACTTGATCTATATATAAATAGATTAATTAACACACACATATATATACATATACAAGCAGACTCGCCCACGCGTTGCTGTGCTAAAGTTTTTGTTACATTATCAACTATTTACAGGGAAGGTTAGAACAATATCAGTCATGGCCGCAAACATGCTTTCTTACATAGATGTATAATCTTCACCATAATTTGAATATAATTTACACTACAGTTTGAGTAAATCATCGCCGGCTATGCAGAAACCAAAAATTAAACAAGTAACAACATTAAATGTCACTGCATTGCGTTTAGTACAATATAATGTAACTGATACTTTAGCCTCAGCAACTAGTGGTTGTTGTGACATTACATTGCAGCTAATGTTGAACGACGATACATTTAACTACTTTCATCTTTTTGGAGTCGTTTGGAAGTAATATAATATTGCGGGTGTTAATTGAGATGTAAGTGATCCTATATCTCGAGTTGCATCAAACAGCACGCGGTGTGCAAGGTTCATTGAAATTGGTTAAGTAGTTTAGGAGTGCATCGCGGACAAACACTGCGACAAGTGATTTATATATATTAAGATAATTATATTTTTGATGCCTAGTCTCAAGAATTCACGTCGATTGTCAAAGTAAATAAAGCGACGGTTATTGATCCGCCATTATCTGTGTACACAAACAGCTCACAAAATGTTCCTTCTCTCATAATGACAAACAATTATTATACATCTAGAAAGTTAAACAGCTAAAAGGCATTTCCTTCTTCGCCTCTTTATATCGCATATCCGATTTTAGCTTAGATTTAATGTTGTATTGTTGTACAATTTTCTGGATACGTGATTTTGTTGTATTTTTCGAATCACGCGATCTGAGTGTTGTGTGAATTGTCCAAAGATATATTTATTGAAGCTTGAAAAGGTTCACTTTAAGTTTAGGTGCTCGCGACCGACGTGTTATGGATTAATGAACGCGCAGCTTGGTGATTAGTAACAGCCTGCGAGCGGACATGAACTACTCTGATGTACCTATCAAGCACTCACCTGCAGCAGCTCGCGCTCCGTCCGCCGCCGACTGCACTGCGCCGCGCCGCGCGTCGATATTCGCCCCGGACGGGTTGCAACATGTTAAAACACTTCGGAGTTACCATCATTTCAGACCAGCGACAATATTATTTTATGTTATTATTAGCAATTATTTACAAATTATCCATCTTTTAATTATATTTTGTCATGGCGGATCCAGATTCTTCGCCAATCTCCACATAAAAGTGGCAGCAACTAAAAGCGCACCTGGATACTCTCAGCTCTCAACTAACCAAAGTAACTATAGAGAATGCTGTCTTACGGTCAGAATTAAATCAAAATAAGGCCTCAGCAGGAACCGTATTCCCTGAATAGGAAATCACTTCTCTGTCAAGAGTAGTATGCGAAGTGGCTCCGAAAATACTTGTTAGCACCAGAAATGTGATTCGTTCATATTGAGACTCAATTTCGTGAAGCATGCGTTACAAATGATCAGACCAAGATCTACCATGTGGTCGCTCAATTGGATTTCAAACTCACGTTGTCGAGGTCACTACTATAGTTAATTATATAGTTAATATACACGGAATTAACTATTTAATATCAGTGCCACTTTTCGTCCCCTTGACAGCCTTATGTCTTATCTTCTCGTCGGTGTACAATCCCACAATTATTTACGAATACAAAAATCATGGAACTTCCAATAACAGGCGAAATTTTTATTGATGATATCAAAAACCATAGTTTATAAGACAGGCTGTGCCATATATTAATTGACAGCAAAGTACTGGTCGCACAATGCACAAAATATAGCTTTTGTTGTCAAGACGACAATGACAGCTGTCATAATGAATTGAAAACGGTATGCTATGTAAAATGTATTCGTATTTTCCATATATCATAACTAAAAATAAACATGAAATGATTAATGAATACAAAACTTAAAAATTTAACCCCTGTCACTACGTTACAGTTTACTTTTAATTTGCTCTTGTTAAGTACATATTCATTTGCCATATAGATACTGTATAAGATAGATTAGTCAACATTTTAATGCATTCGGAATAAAGGTATCAGATAATTTCTTGTACTGTTATTATAAAATTATTTTATTGTAAGTAGAATAACCAATTTCAGTAACGTATCAAAAATATCTCATCCCATCGTTCCCATCGTTGTTTTTTTTGTTTCTTGTACACTTACATTGTCTAAGTTAATGTTAGGAATTGCATCATAATTAGGCCGATTAACATGATTCGATCCACCGATGAGTATAACTTGCGACTTGTTGGGCTTGACCATTAGGCATGACATCGACTCCAATGAAGGACAATTGCAAAGTTAATAAGGTATGTTATGTATTATATTTTTCAAGTAGGATTAATTGCAGTAATAGCTAAAGTAAGATCAACGGCGGTGGCGCGGGAGTAAATTTGGAGATCATCCGCATAGAGGTGGAAGGAAATAATGTAGAGGGGAAAGGATATTGGTGAAGCTTTAGAAAAGGAGAGGGGCTAAAACAACACCCTGTGCTACTGCCTCCCGAAAAGTTAACTGCGAAACACGTCACCACCGGATCTGAGAAGTGAAACGAGCTTAACACTGCAACGAGGATATCATAGTTTATGGTATTAGAAGCATTACTAAAATGTAGTAAATTGCTGATTGAACTATTATACGTGCGTGATTTAACAATAAAAGATAAAAACAAATAAAATCTTGATTATAACTAAATACAAATGAAACACTACACCGATGTTGTTTGGGATGGTTTGTTTGCTATTACTGACGCTCAGCCAATATTTCAACCTGGTGGCTGGAGCCATCGGGAGTAAGAATGGGCCTTTACCCAGGACTAGTGTTATCAATTTTAGAATTTACTATACGATGGTAAGTACCGACGCGGTCACGTATTAATTAGACCAACATGGTATGGTACATATGGACGATAATAGTGTTGAAACACTAGTGATGTCTTAGTGTTTGGTGACTTACGTGAGGCATGTTAGAGATCAGCTTGAAATGCTGCCATTTTGAACAACAACTTTATCATATCCTTCATATTACTTAGCATTTGTATGTAGTCCATGTTAAATGTTGTTATTATAATGAATAGATTTTAGTGACACAATCAATACTGAAGCCGAGTTGCTCAATTTACACGTATAAAGATAACGTACATTATATAAGAACAAATACTGTAAATATTTTAATTGTAATATTTTCAACTGCTTGTAGAAAATCATTGTAGTCTTTTCATTCTCGCCTGACGTATTTGTATTATTTTATGTGTATTTGTTTGTTTAAAATACATGTTTTCGTTAGTAAAGGTATTTATTTTAAAAAATTTAATGAAACATCATATTGTACGAACATTTATTATTATAAAAATACCCACTGTTTGAAACATGGTAACTTAAATTTATGTCATAAATTAACGGGCGATAAAAAGATTTAAATAAAAATTAAAGGTAAAATATGCAATTTTTTGACGCATCTCTCTCAGCCCCCTCAAACCCCTCCCCGCCCGAACACGCTCCCATAAAATTGAGTAATACAAAAGTAAGAACCGTTAAAGCTCGTGTCAATCCACGGGTATTTTTATGACACAGACGACACCGATTACATCATATCACAACATCAAGTCAGTTACACAGCGGCCGTCGCGCCGCCACCGCACCCACCACCACACCACCACACCACCACACCCACCACCCTGTCGGTCGGCGAGTGCGTCTCCCAGTCTTCAAGTGGCACGTAATTACAATCACCGTTAATCACAATCATCCCCTGACCCGCCAGTCGCTGCCCGACGGCCGTACACAGAGGACACGTATAAACGCTCGTGCAACGCAGCGACGAAGACATTCGAAGCGCGATGGTCAGTCCGCACTAGCTCTGCACTTTTACAAAGTTAAAAGCCATTTTTTTTTGATAAATTTCTCCAAAATGTTGAACAAGTAGTACCTGTACAAGTTTTTCAAGTTTATGCACACACCGAAGTGCAGAGCCGCGCCGCGGGCAGTCACACACCCAGGGCGCCAAACTCGCTATCACACGAACATTAACACTAAACATTGTATATCGATTAAAATATATCTTCTTAAATCTCTTCTTAGCTATTATTGGAAGGATGTCAAAAATTGATAAACATACATGCCGGGATATGTGTTGCGATCTTATAAAATAACACCATCAGGCGATGTATGATAAATAAATATTACATATTAATAATAATAAATGAACAGAGGTAATTACATCTGAATAGAAAATAATTCACAATTAATAATGGTTAAATATATATATACATACATAAAAATTTCGTATGAAAAGTTGAGCAATGCAGTATTACTATACATACTATATATATAAAAACGATACATACATAATAAATAGGTAGATATTTATATACAAAAAACAAATTATTACTATAAAATACACAAAAAAGATTATTAATGTATAGTCAAAGTAGAAACAGTATAGGAGTATAATAAAGTATATATACAGGAACATTAAAACTGAGTTCAATAAACGTAGTGCCATTGAAGAGAGATGGCCTATAGTCTAACAGCTAACGGCCGCAGTAAAGCGCTGGGCCGACGAAGTCCAAGATTCTCATCTGAGAAGACGAAGGGAGATTGGATGGCCTCTAACCACCGAGCATTCCCGTCTGCCCGCATTCATTCAATCTTTAGATCAATTTTTTTAGACCCTTTTACAGACTGTATCAAAGTGTGCGCATAGTGCAGTCGTAATAAGTGTCTTTTTATTATTCTTATACTACAACACCATTGGAATAAATACATTAAATCTATACACGTTAAATAATTAGGCCAGTGACCATACAAATTTAACGCGTAGTTCCAGTTAACCTAAACATCACATCGAATACGTAAATACACATATAACATGTAAACTTACAGTAGAAACGCGTGGTGATTATATAAAGCCATACTAATCGATGGTATACGAATAATAGACCATTCAGAGTTTTAGTTAGTTGATAGATTATGAAGAAAATTATAAGAAACCATAAGAAGATATAATACATGGGAAAGAATAAGTTACTATAAATAACTCCGGTAAGCACCACGCAGTGTTATCAGTTTTTAGTTATAATTTATTCGTTAAGTTCGGCTAGCGGTGAACGCCCTTGTCTGAATTACTTCAGACAAATATATATATATACATGTATAAATATAAAAAAGCCCGCATACCGACTGACAAACTTCGATTGCTTAATCTATAAGTGTTTAAGTGATCGATCTTTGTGAGCCGGTCACACAGGCAATAACAAATTCAAACCATTCTTTAAAGATTATATGGAAGCCATTAACATTGTATATGTAACAAGGCTCAAGGCTATACAGAAACGAAATTAATTATCGCCTTCTCAACGGATGGACCCACAGCTGGACAAGGGTCTTGTAATGTGGTTCCCAGTGTTTCCTTGTGGTCTGATCATTTAGTGAGAGGTCTATCAAAGCTGTTTTTTCCGGGTCGGGTCTCCATCATCCTTCCACGGATCTACCGACTATACAAATCCGTACCATCAGCAAATCATAGGTAAGTGATGTTGAAGACAAAACCTTTTGTAATTTAAATGCATCATGACAATGGTCCCTTGGTATACGTTGGCGGTTTCGTACGAGTATTTCAATGCTTGAACATACAGATAAAAGAACTGGTACCTCTGTTGTGAATAATGGCCAGGTTTTCACCGAATCAAAAGACTTCTCATAGTCCACAACCGCTAAGCAAACTGACAGGTTATAGTTCTCTGACTTCTGTATAGCCTGCCACAGCGCATGGATGTGATATGTGATCCTAAAACCTTTCAATTGTCTGTCCTGTTCAATATTGAAGAAGTCTGTCAAGGAGACGACGGATTAATTATTAGTTTCGTTTCGGTAGTAGCTGACATTTTTCGATATGGTAAAATGTAATATCTTAAATAAAAGTAAATAAACTAATAATTCTTTTGAGAAACAAAAAGGAACAGGGTGGAAACGAAATTTTACTTCTGGATTAATATGCTAATTGAAACCTTATTACTTAAGCTGGAGTATATATTATTTATTCCTAAAAAAACTAACAGAAAATTAAGAAAGATGTAATCGATTAACTTAAATATTTTTATTTCTGTCATATGTAAAATGAATCAGAGAGAGATAATGCCAATTTTCCATTAAACATTGTATATGTGTTTTAAAATGTATATTTACTGCGAAGCATTAAAATGAAACCGTAAACATTTCTATGCATTCCGTGCAACAACAACAGCTTTTAACGATAACATTTTGGTTTGAATAAATATTTGCTGTCAAATAGTTCTATGAATGGTCTATTTGATAGTGTATATTATATACATATATTTGTAATATTGTAACAGTTTCAATATTTGTAAATAGTTATAATGATTTTTAATTGGTACAGTCGCTAACGTTCAATAGACTTACGATCGCGAATAGCAAGTGTAATGAACGAGCGATAAAGATAATTACTATAACCCTCCATAAACTTTATATTGTCAAATAGAAGAAGACTTTGAAAACGTAAAACTTAACAATTGTGTGGTAAATGCCATTAAAATTTTAATAATTTTTTTATGGATTAATATATGATGGCTCTACCGATAAACACTGTGATGTCTATCATGGATCGATGTGGTCTTATTTGCTATAGCAAAGCGAGAGAGCTGCTAAGGCGACAATTTACAAATTGCAAAATTAATCTTTGAAAAGTATTTCAAATTTCAAATTTTCAATTCATCTGTTGCTGCGAAAAATATTTTTCACGATTGGAAGAGTTGAAAGGGCGAACTTAACATACATATCTCTACAATTCTTAACCTACATTTATGAAAGTTAATTGAACACTTGCGCGAAGTTTGCACCTCGCACGTAGTGAAAGATTTGTTAGCGGCGAACTAACATATATATGTAATAGATGAATGAATTAAAAAATAAATAAAAAGCACTGATGATCGAGCGGGAAATTATCAAACCTGAATGAAGAACTGAATTGATGGAGGTGATGGTGATACTGATCGCAAAATGATTTAAACTTCCAGACTATTGCAAGTTATGTTAGGAAACCGAAATGTAATAAATTTTCTGCTTTTATGAGAGCAAAGTTGATTGAATTTCCGGATTATTGCAATTTTGGATAGGAAACCATAAAATACCTGTTCAAATAGTAGATTTTATGTAATAAATCTCCTGGTTTTTTGGGAGAATGTTATGAATGATGATTCATGTAGTATGAGTATGGGATGAGATGAGGGATGATGCGACGAGATGTGCGAAACGTTCACCTTGTGGTAAGTGATACGTTTGCATGTGACAATGTAGCTTTAGTTAAGATGACAGAAACTAAACCACATTGTCCTCGTCGCCGAGAGACTAAAGATGTTAAGTCTGGTTGCCCCAGTAATTTTACTAGCTACAGCACCCTTCAAACCGGACACAGTCGCGTGCTACTGTTCCACGGATGAAATAGGAGCTGCGGTGGTACCTACCTAGGCGGCCTCGGGCAACAGAGACCTCCCACCAGTAAACGGAATGTTTCCACAAATGTAGGTAAAGAGTGGGGAGATGGTTTGTCTTGTCGGCTTGTTATTGAAAATTCGGTAGAGCCACTATGGAATATAAGCCTAATTAAAGGCTATTGGTAATTTATATAGAAGAGGAACGTAAGCTAACGTGGTGTAACACTTGTCCTCATCTTCCAGCAGTTAAAGCAAGTACACCATTTAACCGGTGTCGAGTGATTCGTTAGCGTGGAAGCGTCTATTATTTTTAAAGTGTGGTGTCCCGGTGAAAGTTCTTAAGTTAAAATATAATATATAATCGATAATCGGTTGTATGCCACTCAATAGAGTGACATACTTATATAATTTTGAAACTATCAGAGTTTCCGAGAGACTCAACGTAGCGTTAAACAAAACAAACATTACATTATTGGTGAAAGTGCTCTCCTCTCCACGCGTCCAGTGCGATGTTACAAAAGTCATACGCTAAATATATTTTCACAGCTATCTCAATCACCAAAACAAATAAAAAATAACAAAACATAATAACTAGATGAAATGCCTAATAATATTTCATATGGTCTATTATTTCCAGCGTTTAATAAATGTTAACATTAGTAGGCTTTAATATATCCACACATAATAGTTTAATGATTAAATGCGATTAAATATGCCTTACTTTGCTAAAACATCTAGATTAAATACCGTTGAAATTATGGCCTGAGCCAAGTCCGATTTATGAATTAATTTACGTGCTTTAAAGTTAAAAGTTTTCTAACATAGTAAAGCCGACAGACCCTGCTAGGAAATGTATACATGGTTGCGCACAACTCGAGGACGCGGATATTGTGATATCGGATATCCTCAACACCAGAGCGATGGTAAAATTACTTCTGTGATACTTGGCTTAGGCAACTGCTTGTGGATGTTCTGCTCTTCCGGGTTCGCGAGGTGGAATGACGAAGTTAGGAGAATCTTTAGAGCCATCAGGCGTCGGAGGAGGACCGTTGCGAACGATCTGCAACTTGGAGTGGATGCGGAATTGCAGGCGGGATTCCAGCGAATAGTTGGAGTAACGCTTCCTGAAAGAAGAGAGGAGTCATTTGACATTTTTATAATTAAGAACCTCGTTACATTTGGCTTCCATCGCCGTTAACTATTGTACATGCAGCTCACTCGGCTGTTCCGCCTAACAGCCAATAATGATCAGATTTATGATTTGAAAATAAACACAAAATTATACAGTATAATTCTTTTCAGATTGTCAACTTTTCAATTGTTAAAGTAAAATTTAGTTCTCATTATCCTGTTCCCGACGGAGACAAATCCAATAACACAAAAATCACGGAAATCGGTTCAGCCGTTTTAGAGTTATGTGTTGTAAATAACACAACTTTCTTTTGAGTGGCCGATTAGCACAGTTGGTTGTGACCCTGTGTCATTAGACAGTGTTGTGTGAATTGTCCAAAGATATTTATTTAATTATTTTACGTATATAGATTAAACGTCGATACATTTAACACAACGCCGTCTATTAAATATTAACTCAATCCAGTCAACAGATATCTGCGTCAGCTGGTATCGTTTGGAAGTAATAAAAGAATGTGGACTGTCAGACATTAAACAAACAATTTGCAATAAAATAACATTGCGAGTATAAATTGAGATGTAAGTGATCCTATCTCTCAAGTTGCATCAAACTGCACGCAGTGTGCAAGTTTCATTGAAATCGGATAAGTAGTTTAGGAGTGCATCGCGGACAAACAGTATGACACGTGATTTGTATATATTAAGATTATGTAGTGGAGAATTGTAAATGTTATTCGCCACCATTGATGGCTGTAAATAAATTTTGTTTCCGTCGTTATGAGCAGAGCTGGTTGGTGTGTTTATTTCCTGCCATCACACGTCGCTAGATGTTGTCACC
This sequence comes from Parides photinus, assembly GCA_018247975.1. Taxonomy (NCBI): domain Eukaryota; kingdom Metazoa; phylum Arthropoda; class Insecta; order Lepidoptera; family Papilionidae; genus Parides; species Parides photinus. Next base: position 4,326 of record DWHU01000951.1, on the reverse strand, counting down.
TGGTGTCCTGCAGCGTGTGCACGGCTCGCTCCAGGTCGCCCTGGGAGTGGTAGCACATGGCCGCTTCCACGAGGGCGTACGGGACTAGATACGTGTCCTCTCTGATCTTGTCTTTCAACCTTAAATCAAAAATCTCAGTGAGATAATTCACGAACTTTGTTTTTGGCTATTTTTATACTATAAGACGCTTCTTGGGATTTTCACACAGCACCGAAAGCAGCAACTGCGATGTATAAGATGATAGGTCGGGCAACACACTGCGTGAGAAACTTTCACCTGATGATGCGAGAAGCGCCTGCGCATATCAATATGGAGTAAGTTAGGATGATATACACTGCGCCACATTGTGCTCGTCGTCTTCAGGCATAATATATTAAGTCTCGATGATTCCTGTCGATCTCTGACCTCGATCGAGAAGAAGATGATGACAAGATAACATGTCTTGTTATCTCAATGACTTTTCCATCAAACACGACAACAATGTTAATCATAAATTTTAATCTATATCCAAATATATGAAATCGTGTTTTGAATTACCTGACGACGTGCTCGAGGTGGTGCAGAGCTAAACGCGGCAATCCAAGCACAGCCAGGCAACAACCACGCAAATAAGACAGCAAGGCGCGATTGTCCCCCTCCAAATATGATGGCCAAAGATTCTCCTCACGGGTCAGACGCTCGTCCGTGATCTCAATGTTCTACACAAGAGAATATTATTAATATACGCGTAATTTAATTTAAACCTTAATTGAGTGTAATGTAGGTGCGGGTGCATTACCTTAAGCAAAGTATGAACCGTGGCGGCGTTTCCGGATAGGGCCGACAGCATGTTCCAGAGGCACATAAGCTCTATAGCCGGAAGGACCAGCCGCCCCCCTTGGGCACCGAAACGGTCGCATCGGCGGACGACCCACTTCTCCATAGGCAGGGATTTGCCAGCGATTTTCTGACGATATAGGGGAGCGGCTCTGGAAAGAGACACCGGTTAAAACTGACGCAAAACTGTACACGACCTTCATTACACAAATCTAGATTAAGTTTATAATGTCGAAAAGAAATCATAATGTGGAATAGAAAAATAAAAGGAAGTATTATTAAAAAAATTTAGTCCGATTAGACCTTTGACAACGCGACCTTATTGAACTTGATTTTAATGAATGAGATAAACTCATCATCATTGTCCTGTCCGTTTCCCAATCCATTTGTGGTCGTCGTATGTCAGTCAGCTCCGTGCAATCCTGTCAGACACTAACCTTACACCTTACACTGCATATCATCTCTCACACAATCCATACAACGTTTACTTGCTCTTCCTCTTCCTCTTCCTCTCCAACTCAACATATTCACACCTAAAACTTTCTTGATTACATCTGTCCCCTCTCTTTGCATGCCACGACTTCCTTTCATCTTTTCCACCACAGGTGCCACTTCCAGTGTTCCTCGTGTATACTCATTCCTGACCTTATCCATTCTCGTGAGTCCGCCTCACGCACCGCCTCTGCGCGATACAAATCATAAAACAACATAGCAGTTCCTCATACAAGCTGGTGTGCGGTGTGCGGTGTGCGTGCACGGCAGGGCCGGGTCGTCCCCTATCTTTACGTGAACGTTCACCGCTTACTTGAGCAATTCACCGGCCTGCCGGCGTTCAACGTCGGTTCCCTTCTCCCCGAGTTGCAGTAGCAACGCTGCTTTCGCATACGAGTACACAGTGCGAGACCACGAACTCTCTTCGATCAGACGACCAGCGAACCCGGCCGCCTCGCGCCAGTCCATCATCATGCTACACAAAACGTCGAGCAATTAAACACATGCAAGAAGAAAATCAAAACGAAACAAAGGAAAATATACGTTAAAAAATAAATGTGTAATCCAATGTAAGGTATGCGATCGTATCGTCGATTGTATACACTGCAATCTGTTAACTGACATTGACATTACAATGTGTTTCGTATAAGAGCAAAACGTTATTAAATATATATATATTTTTTTTACTTCATGAAATATCTTGAATTTCGATTAATTACTTTATTTAAAGCAGTAAAAGTGTTATAAAGAATCAAGCACTTACAAATCATTCGTTTTGTTTTTAATATTTATATAGCTCATGATAGCAGTAATTTAAAGATATCCTTATATCATGAGGATCTAAACAAATGTATGATGAGATTTTAAATAACTTAACTTTCTCTGTACAATATAAAATTTTAAATTAATGCCAATTTTAAGTGAAAATTTAAAGCCGTTATCCGTCGTTAAAAGAAAATGAAACGAACAGTAATAAAATTAATCAAAATAAATCTAAAACAATCGTGCGGTCAACGTTGAAATTAAAAGAATAAAATAAAAGTACATACGTAAAAGAATCAATGTACAGTAAGCAATCCGATAGTACAGTAGACACATCTATAAGTTGCACAACATTTTGTAGAAGCGCAAAGCGTTGTCATGAGGAATGATTAATCAGAAGTACAATATTTTAATAGGATACAGAAAAAAAATAATTCGCATTAGCAAAATAATATAATTTGTAGCAATGAGTGAATATGAACAATACATACATGCACATGCACATGCACATCACAGAGCCACCGTTTGAGGTGAATACACGTCATGTGATATAAATACAAGGAGGGGAAGAGGCACGGCTTAAAGCTCGTACAAGTTACCTCTAGAAGACTCCTATCTAAAATATTTCTATCTATTTTCCAGGATTCAATTTATGTATTAAATCATAAATATTTTTCACAAAATCATAAGTTTTTAATATAATCTCGCTAATTGCGAGGTAACTCTATATATATTCCTGTGCGTGATTCACACATGATGAATATTTCACAACGTGTCGTTGTGCATGTGCATGTATCCGTTTTCTATACAGGGTGTCATCTAAATGTTACATGAATTTAAAGTATGATGCGAGTGATGTGACGCTGAGCAGTACTGACGACGTTTTTATATTATTTGTTTTGTCAAAATTTCAAATGTATTGTGCAGTTGGCGGGAGAAGTATGCACATAAGTTACTTCTCCGGGTCCCCTCGTGTAGATTGCTTGGTGCATGAGATTCGTCCAATGATCTGTATTTATTTTAATCTCCCAATTATCCAAACAACAAAAAATCGACGGGTTGACTACGGGATGTAAAACGATTTTAAAATGTTTATTTCGCCATTTAGATTATTATAATATACGCTATAAATATAAAACTAAACTTAAAACTCAATATAAAAAAGATCTTTGGATGCGGCAGCTGATTAGTGATGATGTAATCATCGAAATATCTTTAATATATAATTAACTAATCCACTACCGTTGACAATCTACTTGTAAGGTCTGTGAAGTTTTGTAACCAGCAAGCATGTTTAAAGGAGTAAGATCAGGATCGAGGGAACAGGAGGATTAATATTGTTTGAATCCTCTCATAGCACTACTTGGAATCTAATAAATCACCTGAAAATAAAAGTCTCGTTCCGCTCCTGCGAAGGATCTTGACCGTAAGGACGATTAATACTTATCCACGATTCAAAATAAATATTTAACATTTAACATAATCTTTGCTCTAGATTTAGTTTCAGACTATCGTGCCGTACCCTAAACTTTAACAAAAAAACCGTTATAAAAATTAATTAAATCTCGTGAAACGCACGTAAAATATTTCTGAAAATGAATATATGACATAATATTGAGTAATTTTTACCACTTTTCACATACCTACCTTGCTGCTGTTTAATTGATCCAGCCAGAAATGTGCAGCTAGATGGAATAACTCTAAAAAAGAAGCTTCACTCGAAGCGTCGCGCGAATTGGAGAACAATATTCAGTTTAATGTGAAACGGACACGACTGAACGACCGCCCTATGAATCTATAAAGATAACATTCAAATATTCTTAAATAATTATGACTTATATCGAAGTATGATAAGATTGAATTTGTTTTGTGATTCTGCGACCACAACAACCAGGTGTTGCCAGATAAGAATCTTATTTTGTCTTTTTCCTACATTATTTATGACATTCGATAAAGATTGATAACTCGATGTTTAAAATGTTTATTTGTTACTAATGTCTTATCGAGGATGGAATAATAATTAGTAAAAGTTAGTAAAACCGGCTGTTTGTTTATACGTTACTGTGTAAACCAGGGGTCTGCAAACTACGGCCCGCGGTCCACATCCGGCCCGCGGAGACATACTTGAAAACTCCTTTTAGAGAACAAATATTTTTTATAGCAAATAAAATGTTTGACTGGAAAATTAATAATATGCAGTGTTGCCATCTTGGCCCTCGGAACTTACTGGAGTAATCAGTATGGCCCTAAGGCTGG
>DWHU01000950.1:0-14693 GCA_018247975.1 Parides photinus | reverse complement strand
TGCAGGACCTGGATTCGAACCCACGACCCCCGATTCGGAGACCGAGGTCCGTAACCACTAGGCTATCACGGCTCACATATTTACACAATTACTAACCTATAGTTTAAATAGCTGGAATTGTATTATAATTTAATAATAAACGCTCAATTACTATTCCAAGTGTTTTAAAATTTGTTCCAGGGTTAATCACTGTTATTGATTGCACAAATGAATCTACCGAACGGCGATGTAGTTTCCACTCAAAACAAATTCAATAATTGTATAACTTTATTTATTCAAAACAGTGGTTGGAACAGGACGCGTTGCAGTGTACCAGTTTATACAATGTCACGGAAACCATTGTGCTCCATACGATTATCCAATTGCCAAGGCCGACCCGCACTGGGCTAATGATGATTCGTGGGTTGTTACGGTCACCTATATATAAAGCAATTCGTGTAAATTGACGTCAGTAACAATGGCTTCGCTAACTGTGGTGATTGCATTCGTGATAATAGTGGCCATCACGGCGGCCCCCAATGATCGTGAGTGATTTGATATTATTTTTAAATAGCCAACCAGGCAACAGACCAGTATTAACTACATCTTTAATGTTGTTGTTAATATTATCCCATTAACACTTCAGCGCAATTTCTAATGATGATTGTTGGGAATGAGGATGTTTTCATTTATATAGATAAAAGGTGGAACACAGAACTGATGTCATAACGGCTTATTAAATAACAAATATTGTCCGTTTATGTACATATATGTGTACATACATATATAGACACACTCAACCCGTCTTCCAAAGTATAAAGTATTACAAGAGAAGCGATTAGACCCTTCGATAAGAGTTTGTCATAGTTTGAAAGTCCTCTTTGCACTATCAGATTATAAGATCAATTGTAAATCTTTTAGCTAGGAAGATAAAATTTTTAATATTGTCGATCATCAAGAATAGCGTGTAAAATGCTGTTGCAAGCTTAGTATCATGCTAACAAACCAGTAATATATATCATGTGATAAACTCAAGTTTGCAAAGTAATTGTCTATGAAGTTTTCTTCAATGCAAGTGTTTTTTAAATGAATATCTCTTGATAATTCATAAAATAGTATATTTTTGAAGTGCATAAATGTCATAATCGATGCGTTATCATACATACGAGGTAAAGGCAGTGATAATAATAGAAACAATTCATGTAAATATTATTTTATGTTTATTTAATTTCCGAAGACAATCCAAAACAAATCAAGAACTTTATACTTTTTACAAGAAACAAATATTTCGTAATGATAAATACGTTTCGTACAGGTACAACTTTGTAGTTATTTCACAAATTTTCATAAGAAATAAATAACGAAATGAAAAATAAAGTTTAATGAACGTGATTCATATAAATCAAATAAGTCATAAGGTTTATTACTTTGTAATTTTGGGATCGGAGAACTATATTAATTTTTTGTCATCCTTACAGCTAAGAGTTGAAAGGCGTTTTATAAAACAAACATGTAGAAATACAATAATATGTGAATATAAAGAATTTAGCACTATCATGAAAACAGAATAAACACTATTCGTGGATTTAACGGACACAATAAGTTAAACAATAAATAAGCTGAAAAATGTACGGAAACAGAATTGTAATGTATGAAGACTCATTTATCATAACGAAGTCTAAATCTTAAAGCGTGCTTGTAACATTTCTCTTTAAAAACCTTTCCCCGAAAATGTACAAAATAAAATATAAAAATAAATAAAACACCTTCTAATAAACAATACACAGTTTGCGAAATAGTGTAATTTAAGTAAAAAGTACACAAGGAGACATAAACTTTGAAACTCTACAGTGTTTAAAATTACTGTTCGTACATTTAAAAAGTGTATTACGTGTAAAATTGAAAAGCAAACAACAAGAATAATTGTATTATCTATCGTAGGAACATTTAAAGTAAGGAGTTGATCCTTTAGTACGTTTTTATTTAGATACACGGGTAAAAATCGAAAATTGCTATAGTTCATAACGAAATCTTTTGTGATTGAGTTATTATTTCTGAACAGTGTATATATACTTTTAGGTGAATAATGATTTTCAAAATAGCAATCTCTCACGATGCTTTCTACGGAGAATGTCTTTGAACAAATGTCTGAATGCGTGTCAGCCTGGCTGCTCGACCAGTCTTTTTTTAAATGATCCAAGTCGCAGCAGTTGTCTGATAACTCGGACTTAAAAGATTTATTAGAAACTGATGAGGCAAATTGTGGTTTAAATTTTGGCTTCAGCCGGTACACTTTAGCGAAATAACACATTGAGCAACATGTACGTTTCGTTTTAGTGCTTTTAGTTACCGTCTTCGTAGGTTTAGCTACTGGAGTTACTGAATGTTTGTTCTTTAATCTTCTCTTTTTTTCAGGTTTCTCTCCTTTCTCATTTTCTTGTTTACCTCGTTTCTCTTTCTGTCTTTCCGGTTGCTCAGGCTTAACCTTCGATTTATCTTTATAAAATTCTATTTGGAGACTAAAATTGGAACCGAGTCGTACTAGCTGACACTTTTTAGGAGGTTCCCCTTTAGATTTTTTATCCGGTTTTGGTTCCTTTTCTTCCTTTTGTTTCTTTTCTTGTTTTAGTTTTTTCTCTGCCTTCTCTTTATGTACTGTTTTCGGTTTTTCCGTCCCTGCAAATGTCGTTTTCACTGCTTTATTCCGTTTTTTTCCTAAAGTAGCACATGATTTCGTACAAATTTTCAAAATTCCTGTATTAACTTTTCTGTTACTTTGGTTGACAATTTCACAACAATTTCCAGCATTTGAACATTTATTGCACGGTAAACATTTAGATTTCTTCTTGACTTGTGATTCGCTCTTGGTACGTTGTGCACTTCGTTTTTTCTTTTTCTCCGAAGATCGCAAACGTTGCTTCGAAGTATTGTTGCTCTTATTTTTCTTAGCAACATTTTCGCTACTACCACTTCTATTCTTCTTTTTCTCAGATTTAGTATTATTTACACTTTCTTTAGATTTCATGTCATTTTTCGTTTTAGATTTCGTTTTTTTCTTACGTTTTTTGGTTTGTGTATCTTTGTTACATGTACACGAATCAGAAGTTTGTTGTGGCATTTTATTATTTTTACTTTTCAAATTTTTCGTTTCAGGCTGTTGTTTTAAAGCCTTTTTGTCTTTACCTTTAGTTTTTTGGAGATTAGATGCACGACTACTGTTTCGCGACTTGTTTCCAATTTTTTCTCTACTCTTTTTCTTAACATTTATTTTAGCATAACAAGCAACTCCAGGCGGTGACTTTGTACAGGTCCCTTTTTTAAAAATACTAATTTTTGCCTGTGCCGATTTTCTCCGAAGTGATATTTTTCCCTGGCACGCAGCATTTTTGCTACTTTTTTTCTGCACTAATGGATTTTTAGCACTATTCGATTTATTCTTAAAGCAATATTTGGCAATACATGGTAAACAAGTTTTTAATTTTTCTAATTTGTTAGAGTCATTACAACTTGAACTGTCTATTTTTGGACAGCTTTGTACAACTTTCCGGCATTCTTTGGGTAAAGTGTTTTTTAAACTCTTCAATAACTCCTTACCATCGCAAGGCTCTTTCTTACTTGGAGGACAGTCATCGTCGTCGATACTTTCTATAGCTTCTACCTGTACGCAAGTAGTTCGGTTATTTGATTTTTTTACTATACGCTTTAAAAATATATTGGTCTTCCTGCGAGGTTTTTCAGCATGTATTTCAGAAGACATTGGTTTTTGTTCTTCCGGACATACACAACACTGCGTAAACTTATTTTGTGAACGTGTAAATATTCGAAATGGCGATTTGATACAACGGGTGGGTCTCTTTACTTTCTTAGTGTTTATATTACCACCTCTATCAATTGCAGTTACAAGCTGTATGATCGTTTTAACTCTTTGTGCTGCTATGGGTTGAATATTCCTTTTACACTTGAATTTATCTTTACCGTCAAAGCTTAATAAGCTTTCAGAAATGACTCGACATCTTGCATCTTCATATTTAGCTCTTGATTTTAATAATTTTTGAAAAAGTTTTGTATCTCTGGCAGCAAAAACGCTTGAATTGTGAACGTGAAAGATCCGCAAATTGGAAGCAAAGTGCGATTTAAAATTTATTTTATTTTCCACTTTATGTGTGCAAAAGGTTGAGGTCTTCTTGTTGCTAAAAAAAATACGAGTGAGTGGTTTCATCACGTCTCTTCTTTACTTTGTCATCATTACCAAAGAATCCAAAGATCTCTTACCATAAATATATAACATCAGCAGTCTGTGTGCGCTGAGATTGATACCTAAAAAATAAAACTACAATATTTACCCGTATATTATAGTCGATTACTAATAGAATAACAAGAACCAAATTACATCATACTTGTATAACATCGTTTTTAAAAAAAAATATTGATTTACTGCGTTTTGTAAAACAAAATTAACGCAGTACATAAAATTTCCTGTTATTTTTTTCATTATAATATTTTGTTTACTAAAAGCTTGAAACACTCGTATTACTAGAAAAAGGTCTGGAAGAAAAAGGTCTGCAAAGAAATACCTGTCACCCTTCTTGTCTAGATTTTGTTCTCCCCCTTTGCCGTTGTCGCCTCATCAGTTTCAACTCATGTTAATATAAAATAAAAAATAAAGTAATATTATCAATATCTTTTTACACACTTTATGTATTAAAGAAGCCGTGTGTGTAATACTCACTATTTACTGACTTCGGCCACAACAACCCGTGTCTGGCATGACTCCATGATTAAAATATTTATCCATTTACATGTATTACACTACTATCAGAATTTAAAATCTCAAACGTCGCGCATTATACACTTTTTGTTAAATTTATAAACATTTATCAGAATTATGTCAATGACAGTTACAGATAATAATAAAAGTAGCGATTTGTGGTTCAGATGATAAGAATTTATTAAAAAATTATGTTTTAACATTTACGGAAAGAAAGCCAAAAGGTTTTAAAAGTCCTGATATAAAGCCTTATGAACTTCCGGAACTAAATTTTTGTAATGTGTAATTTCGTTTTAACTATTTTCGAATGTTTTACAATCATTATAATTAGGTAACAAAATTCTTCGAAAATATTTTTTGTAAGGCGTATTGAATGGTACAGATATTCAAAACAAAAAATTTGGATACTTGGTACACGATTATTGAAAGTGTGAGTATTCATTAAATTTATTATTAATTGTCGCATCAGTATGTCAAGCAATTTTATTCAAACGTAACATAAATAACGGAAACTTTGTTATTATATTATTGTGGCTAAGAATTTGGGAATATTGCGTACTATTATAAAAAAATGCAGGTTCGGATGACCAATATTTTTAGGGTTAAAGTCATAATTCTGACATGGGAGAAGCGGTAATAAAAAAGGATTATCCAAAATATTGGCAATTATTGACTATATTATTTTTATTAATTATGTTAATTATTTTTATAAAATCACGGATATTTCTAAGAAACAGATTAGTTTTTTTGGTTACAGCGCCATCTATTATACACTTTAGTGTACTGAAACAAAGAAAAGTCTTAAAATTTTAACATTATTACGTCAGATGGTTCTATTCTTTACATATGAATAAAAATCATTCACTTAAACTGATGTTGTATTATTAATTATTGTAAATATGCAATAAGTATATATTTTACATTATATGTCGAACCTCTGGAACGTCGATGTTGTAAAAAAAACATCATTTGGGATAGCTGTGGGGTAACAGCGAAACATTTCCATATTAACTTTTGATCCATGTCATAACAGCATTCTCATATTTAGGCTACATCCTGAGAATGTTGTACCACATTACTTTGCAATATTTAACCTCCTTGTAATTTAACAACAAGAGGAGTAAATTGGTGTTGCTAGCTAATATTCAATAAAAAAATAGACCATAGCAGCAACAAACTTGATTCTTAAAAATGTAGAGGACTACTAAAGTAGTATGAATTGTGTATGATAGTGAAAATTTTAGAAACAAACTATGTGTATTATTTTAGGTTATACTGCACTGAATGTAACTACACCTATTGTATATTGTATACTATTAGTATGTACTTGTTACTTGTTATTAAGAATAAATTAATGCCATTTATTTGATTACAAATCTTATTAAATGTTCTTCCATATAAATATCATTGTAATTAGTTAAAACTTTTATTTAAAATACATTCACAAATAAATATACACATTAAATGTAAAAGCATTTTATACACCACTACAGAGTGAAATTACTTCAATTACTTTCATTATCTGTATCTGAATCACTCGGGGGCCAAGTAGGTCTAGATTCTTCTGCTTCTTTACCTGCTGATTCTAAAAACTGATTTTGTGCTTCTATGACACTTTTGCTGTCAGAACAATTAGAGTATATATTTAACACATCAGAGTTTAACTCTAAAAAGGAATGTCCCCATGAAAACTTAGATAAATAATATTTTGCTTCTCTTTTATGTCCAGTAATAAACATTGCAGCTGCCAATGCTTCTACACAGCTCAATTGATAAGGCTTTCCATAATTGATTGGATTGGCTGCCACTAAAAACGGAAGAAGTCTGGGATGGGGAGATTTCATGCGACCAAAGGGTGTTTCATCAATTTTAGCCCAAGAACAGTCAATTACAGCAAGACCGAATTTTTCTATTATTTCACTATCATTAGGACTTACACACTGACTGCCTATAGGTGACAACACAACACCCTGAAACTTTTGTCCTAGTTTTAGGTTTTTTATGAGGTTATGTCGCAAAAGTTTTCTTCCAGAACACTTTTTTGGATCACAATGATTTAAATCCCACATACAAATTGAAAAGGTAGCTGGAATGCCTTCTTCAGAACTATCAGAACAGTCTGAACGATTTGAGCTGTCACTTTCTTCAGAGGACTGCAAACTAAGATCCTTAAGTCTTTCTGCATAAATGCGTTGTGTATGTTGATTTGAACGTTTACCTCGTACGCTATCTTTCTTTCCAGGTGCCATTTTAATACAAAAAGATATATATCTATAGAACTATTACACAGCACGCTTGTTTATATTTACATTATCGTCTGAAAGTGACATATTGAGACACTTGATACTTGTCTTTTAAGTGATACATTGACATTATACTGAGTTACCAAACCTACAAAAAAACTACTAAATTAGTACTAAAGCATAGATAGGATTACAACAAGCATTTAAAAAAACTCTAACTACATCAACTTTGTATTACTTAATAATTTATTATACATTATAGAAAATAAATCATTTACTAAAAAAAATATTTATTTAATTTGAACTTCGAAGCAGTCATGAAACATGCATTTGCTTTCCCATTACCTTAAACAAGTAATGCATCTTAATTAATATTTATATTCGTAATAAAATGCACTAATTATTTTAACATTAAACAGATTTGATCTTTACACAAGGTTTACTCTTAGTTGAATATTTGTTAATTACAAAAAAATTATGAATATATATTTTATATGTGTTCTTAAAATGTGTACGTTTGTAAATAATATTTTATTTCCTACAATATTTATAACTTCTTAAACGCTTTCAAGTTTTTCTAACTAAAAAGTGTGATTAAAATTTAAGAGAGAATCAAAATGATTTGAACCGTTTAATTGCCCCCAAACAATTCCTAATAAACTAATATTTGTATGCGTACTGCTATTATATTATATTTCTTGCATCGCAATATGTACAATATAAAAAAAGAAATTAAAAGAAAAAACTTTTTTATTAAAGCACGGATTCTGGACAAACGTATAAACAGGGAAATAAATTTAGTGCAATTCCTTTTCAGTACCAAGGAGTAATAATAAAACATAAATTACTTTATTGTTCCACTTGTTATACAAAATAATGTTATGCATAATAATTATAATTACTACAGGCCTCTTTTAACACATTAAACAATATCAATAATTGTGAGACAAAACTTGACATTAGATAGATAAATCGAAGTGATTTAAACATTTGTCGATATCATTGTCTTTTATCTAAAAGTTTTTAAATATATATCCAAGATTGATTTTTCACGCGGAAGGATGAGCAGTGCCTCTATGGCCGGTAAGGACTTGTAATTTCATTCAAATCGGGTACTTTATAATTCGGAAGACAAGTTCTTTTTGCGCGATTATTATAGAAAACAGTCCCGTGTTCCAATACTGGGGCATATACTGTAAATCCTAATTTAATTAAATAACAAACTGGTAAAATTATAATAATTTGCTATTAGACGCTACTTACTATTATTTAGATACTTCATGGTAAAAAAAAAAAACATTTATATATGTTAGCTAATCTTTACATTTTAGCTATGGATTAGACAATGATGTCATATTTTTGTCTAGAAAAACTAGTTACAGTAACTAATATTCGTCATCACTGGTCCACAAAAGTATTGTCAACATGTATAATTATAGGTATTTGTAACGGAGAGCTGTTGATTGATAATGTATGTACAGAGATAAGATTGAGAGTGATGAATCTTGTTAATAACAATGAAAGCAGTCGGCTAAATAACTAAGATGACTTCGGATTAGTCCGCTTAGCGTAGCAATTTTATAAAATGGTTGCATACTTTTGCAAGATTATCGGTGCCTTACTAGGGCACAAGAAAAGTGCAAGATGTTTTGAGTATCACATTTGGGTGTAATTTACTCATTACTATATGTTAATAATACACCTAAAAAGAGCAAGGTTACTTAGTTATACTCTCTAATGACTAAATGAATCATTCGGCGTTGGAGTTTCATGTGAATTACTTACAATTTGTTTAAAAGCATAGTCCTTATAATTTCAATATAATTACGGTGTTTTATTTGATCGATTTTCGGCAAGCGTATAAAAGTATCGTGTGTATTGCAGTAACACATAATAGAAAACGAACAGTGACACGCGTCTCCATCATATAGTTCTAGCGATCATTGTAGATAGTTCACTCGACCTCACCGGTAAGTATACTGAAAGACCTTCCATAAAAATTCATGACTTTATATTTCCTTTTAAACGGAGCAATCATTTTAGTGATGTTTACTTATAAAAAAAATTATATTATGTAATATCTTTACCAAAGTCAATATTTGTAAAATTAATTTGAAGAGAAAGTCTTGGAAAGAATTTTTTTTATTTTATAACGTAAATTTATTTGAAGGCATTTTCAAAAGCAAAAGGATTTGTCGAACTAAAATAATATTATAAAAAAACTTTTCAAAAAAATCCTTTGCTTCTGAATATTCATCACATTTTCGCTGCAACAGGTAAGGACAGATTCGTTTAGTATAAAGTTTTTGCTCAGTAACAATAATATTTTTTTTTGATATCACTAACACTACACATTTAAGATGTCGAAGTGGTAAAACTTTCAAAAGTTTGCTTAATTATATCATTATTTTACGGAAAACTTTTATGCGCATATATAGTGTCATAACCAAGAATGTTAACATTGGCTTCAAATATTACTAGAACACATTAAGTATCAGACATTTTTTGCGATACCACCTTGAAATTTTGTATAGTAACTGGGTTAAGTGATATTCCCTAGCACGTATCATTAGGCCTATACTGGGATTAGCAACTTTTAAACTATTCCTTCCAATACTTCTGTGTGAAGTTTAAACAACACGCTGCAGTGATCTTCAAACAAAAAGTACAGACAACCAGTAAAAATTGTAAAAACTTACGTTTAGTTTATCAAATACCGGTATATAACTGAATCTTAATTTCGAATTCAGTAGCAACATACAATATTTTTTATCGAAAAAACCTATTTTAATGCCGTACTTTCATTTGCTATAGACTGTATAAATAATACAAATACAAAACACTTCTCTGAATCAAATATACCAAAGTAGATTAAAAGTTATATAAGTATGCAATAACATGTATTTATATCCGTGCGTATATCTGATGTACGTTAGTCTGATTATGTACATTGAATGTGTATAATGAGACATATATACGGAAACGAATAAATTTAATTTATTTGTATATAACCAGCATACCCTCAATATAATTATATTCAATCATAATCATTTATTATTTGTATGGAGGAATTGTCTCATGTGTTAAGACGGCCACATACGATCGGAAATAACACTAAAAATATATTTTCATTGTTTTTCTTTGTTTAAATATACGAGTCGACGAAATACTTGTATGTACTTAAATAGTTACGCCTCCACCAATGATCCCAGATTATTGTCGACCCAATTATGTTCTAATGGCGTAGGTTGGGTTTGTGATTCAATTCGCTCATCCGTGACACTACTCCGTGTATTGTTGTCATTTTATAGAGTCGATATCGATTTTGTTTAATTATTCATATATATAGTAGCTTCGTGACCACAGTTGCGGCGGGAATTAAATGTCAGTCTGTGAGTAATATATACCATCCTATCTAGTGGTATATTTCTATAAACTGCCGTATCGCTTACTATTAGGTGAACATCTTTTAACTATACCGAAAAAAGGCTAACCTGTAACATATTAAGCTGTCGTATACTCATAACAACATAATATCTTCATTAGCAACTGGTTTTATTTACTGTTTCTGATATTAAACTTTAAAAGTATTTATTGATGTTGCAGTTTTGAATATGTACAAAAATTACCTGAAAATATTAGTGTATTGTATAACCTGTTATATACAATACACTTTATTATTATTATACATTTCCTTTTTAACGATTTTGTACATTAATTATCCATTCCATTTTGGGCCATTAGAACAGCCCCTATACAAATTGATGCCTCTTTAGATGTTTCAGTGTTGAATACAGTTTGAATATTACCAGTCATTAGGTATCGATTTATTGTCAAGGTTTTTGTTATCATATAGAAAAAAGTCAAGGACGCTTGTTAGAAGTGAACGATACTACATTATTTCAAATATTAATTGATTATCCGTCCGTAAACTTTAAATATTTTTAATTTATAGTTACTGATTTATATGTAAATGCAGTTACATACATTTTTTATCGTAATTATTTGTATTTATTAAACATTAGAATCAGGAAAGGCAGAAACTATTGAAAAAAGATAAAATGTAGCTGGAAAAATATTTAGTAAAATCTAGCAAACCCGTTGAAAATAATTAAAATAGGAGATTGTATTATTTATCAAAATGAGGTATTTATTTATAGCCTGCTTCAACTACGAGACCAAGTCGAAGGCGAATAAATTCGACGCAAAAGACATCATGGATCCCGCTTCCCGTAAGTTATTTTATATATGCATATAAATTTTATTAATAATCTAATGGTTCAACACTTTCATCAAAAAATCTTTAGGTCAACGGTTGATCTCACGGACCATTAAGTTCAAACCGGAAATTTAGCATTATTTCGGAAAATCGGAGTAATAGTGTCCATTTTCGTATTTTTAAAAGCTTTAGTATCTTTATTTTCATTGGCTTAAAGTAATTCTAAAAATATTTTTCATACGTCAGTCAGTATGTCAAAATTGACGTCGTAACTTAGTGACACAAAATTTTTCATGTGTTGAGGACGTATTTGCGTATAAAGATAAAATTACTAAATTACGAGCAAAACCGTTAAAAATACAAATGCAAGATGTGCGATATGTACCTTGGTAAACCCAAGACATCATCAAATAGTAAGTGCGTTTAAATAACGTATTATTTTTGCTTTAGTATAATAAAATAACATCTATTTAATATCAAAATACAAATTATTTAATCTGTCATCAATTCTGAAAAAGGCGCAATTCGATTTTGCTAATTGTTTTTAAATAGTTATAGGTCCATTATCAAATAATTTAAATCTTAGATTATTTTGTAGATTTAATATGTTCATTAAAGTTTATAATAATTGTGTAATTTTTCAATATATTAATTTAGAAAATTTTACTTAAAAATCTATAAGTTTTTATAAGGTTTTAAATATAATTTTCAAATTGTATGTAAAGCGAATTATACTTTTATAATAACTTATTCACCATTTTGTTTTGTCAATTAAGTTTTTTTGGTGTACACCAAACTTTTCTTCAATTGTTTGAAAATTATTTTGTTCTAGTTTATATTTATTGCATTAAACAAATAAATCAATTAATACCTATAGTGATTTTTATCATTTTGCTCTAAAATACAAATATGTACAAGCAAAAGTTAATATTACATAAGTATTGTATTAATAAGTGGTTTGTATACAGTAACAGAACATCATATAATTACATTTATTTTACTTAAAAACAATACAATACATTGACTAGTTTACAAATTAAAGTTTTAACTTTTGTTTTATACTCTCTTGACATTTGTATAGTTAACATCTTTGAACTCTTAACAGCAGCTTAGTAGAGAAAATCAATGAGAATTGTTAATGTTGGCTATCATTACCTTCTTAAAATTACAGTAGCATGGCATCGTCCACAATCGGCATCATCTCGGCAGGAGGAAGAACTTATCCAAAAGAGTTCTCGTGCTGTTTCACAGACTACTGATCCTATGGAGAAGCTACGTTTGCTATGCTTATCTAGAGGTGCAACTGGAATTCTCGGCCTTGGAAGGTTATTATTTTGTGTATAATATTTTACTTTTTTTAGCATGTGTTAAGGGAAGGCTGTTACTAATTTGGAAATGTTTTCTTCAACTCTGTTTACACTATGCTATAGTTTTTCATTACCACTTCCACTGCTGGGTACCATATTTAATCATTCAATCATGATAAATGTTTGAACAATTTAAGTCAGTGATGCAAGTAATTAAGTCTGAATTTTTCTTATAATCAATGTTTTGGTTTGACGATTTGAACTACTGATGAAACTGATGTAATGTTTGTTAATTTAGAGTATTCAGACGAATGGATGATGATGGAAGCAAACAACTTAATAAAGAAGAATTCATTAATGGTTTATCGGAGACTGGTCTTGAGTTAACTAAAGAAGTATGTTTGTTTTTCTAATATTTTGCACCTTTAATGCTATGAGCACATTAAGGAATACTTTTATTTCTTATTGAATTTAACCTTTTCTGCAAAATTTCACTTATATACCTATTAAAATTCAGTAATTAAAAGAATTTATTATTTCTCTACACATCCAAAACATGTAACTGAAACTTTCTACAGATATCCAACTGTTATAAATATTTTTTTTTACTAATTAAAAGTTGTATTTCAATTTGGTTAACAAAAATTTATCCTAAGTTAAGGTAAGTTTTATTGGTAGATGCCTGAAATGGAAACTATCAAAAAATCAAAAGATAATGTATTTAATTTTCCTTCTTTGAGACGTGACTTTTTTAGGCAAAGAATGACACAATGTGCTAGAATGTAGTATATATAACTTTAACTAGAGGTGAGGCGAGGCATATTGCTTAGCATCAGATGGAAGTCCCATTGGTCTAATTTAGTTGCTTAATTAAAAAACTATTCAAACTTTTAATTATTTATACAGCAATATTTTTGTAGTGTCATTGCTAAAAATTTTTTTAGAAAATGTATATTTTGTCATGTATATAATTTTGTTATTTAACCCTTTTCAATACCAAATT
This sequence comes from Parides photinus, assembly GCA_018247975.1. NCBI lineage: Eukaryota > Metazoa > Arthropoda > Insecta > Lepidoptera > Papilionidae > Parides > Parides photinus. The sequence continues at coordinate 1,174 of DWHU01000950.1, read as the reverse complement.
TCCAGGAGGCTGAGGAGCTGTTTATTAAGTTTGATATTGATAACAGTGGCTCTATCAGTCTTGATGAATTTATAAGGCAAATCCGTGTAAGTAAATAATGAGGAACTAATTCACATAGTGTTATTACATGCATATATTTGCCAGTGTGAGTTTCAGTGGTCTAAGTTATAGATCTGGCGCGACAAGGTAATTTACAATAAAACGAATTGTTTTCTTATTTACGAATTACTCTTCTGGATAATATGTGAACTAAGGAGAGCAATAGAAGATTATTGGCCGACCTTATTCATATCAATAGATATAATACATAATCTATTAAAAAAACAAAAGTACTTAAGACAATATCAATATCGTGTAATAAAATAATGCAATTGTACAATTTTTTTTTTTATGTAAAGTTGGTGGCAAATTGCTGCAGTTCAGAGGGAAACAAGATTGCTTCCAGGCTTCTAAGCCAAATAATGTTGTGCAGTATATATTATATACAATCATATCAAAATTCTGCTTGTCCCATAGATATATTGTACCTTTTCAGCCTCCAATGTCAGACTCGCGTCGCGCTATAGTGGAACAAGCATTTAAGAAATTGGATAAAACTGGTGACGGGGTCATTACTGTGGATGACATCCGTGGTGTTTATTCTGTTGAGGCGCACCCCAGGTAACTGAAATACAATTGCCAAGTCTCTGTCACTAACAGAGTAATTGAAATCCATTGTATATCTTGGTGATGATTGTAGAAAATCGTTGAATGTGCAGACTGGTAGCATTGGAAATCAAATGAATATGCCTGCAAGGGTCCTATAACTAAGATATTTCAATATTTATATTTCATATGTAGTAACATCTTACTATTTTTAACATTAGTAGCACCTTTTTCTTATACCAATGATACAATATTATGGAAGTAAAATTAGTATTTATTTCGACAAGTATGTTTTTGTTGTATCTTTTTATTTATGGCTTCTTAAAGGGTTCCTAGTAAATAAAATGAAAATGTAGGAACTGATTTTAAATTTTATTTGATGTATTTCTAAAGATACATGAGCGGAGAGGAAACTGCCGATGTCGTCATGACCAGATTCTTAGCTAACTTCGAGGCTGAAGGAAGCCCTGATGGAAAGGTATAAATTATTATACTTTTTAATAATTAGTGCTTAAAAGATTTTGAATCT
>DWHU01000949.1:0-14709 GCA_018247975.1 Parides photinus | reverse complement strand
GGGCCCATACGAAACTGCGGTTTCTTTTTTGATTTACTGAATTCACAAATTTACATTCCCACCCTCACGCGGTGCCGTGGTGTTTGGGGGGGGGGGCCCATATGTGGGGGGTGGTAGGGAGCTTGCATCGAGCGGCCGGGCTGCATCGAGCAGTTATTTCGGTGCAACTCTATCGCCGCAGTCGTTCGCCGCGCCTTCGATAGAGCGTGCGCTTTATACTCGCAGCAGTACAGTACAGTACCGCCACCGTGCACTTTGCCACCTTACACGCGAAACGGAAACACTGTGCCATTTGCCATTCATTGCGTTTTATTCCGACGTATGTTCTCCGTGCCCTGCGACCACCGCACCTGTTGCCCGCGTTGTGAAACCTCTCGGAAAACTCTTTCCCAGTAGCGCCGCTCGTCTACTTTCACCGTTCACATTCCGTCACCGCTGCGTTGTACTGAACCAGTAATCGCGACCGTATATAACTTGTCCAACTTAGTTTCACGTGTCTGCCATATTAAACTACGCATTTATACTGTAATGTATAATAGATAATGTATGTAATGTGACTATGAACGAGTTGGTAATCGGTAGGTAATATTACTTGGAAAACTACTAAGCGATTTTAAAATTCAGTGTTAGCATTACTTTAATATTCTCGATATATATACGTATAATTTCTTTTGTATTATCCCAAGGTCATTTGAACGATCAATGGGGTAAAGTGGGTGGCATGGGATGATAATGAACCCCTCCCACGCTCTTTTACATACATAATTAATTAAAAGTTGCTTTCAGTGTACGTATTTGAAAAAGTATACATTAAAACCTTGTCTATTGTTTTGCTGTGTAGTTAAATAATTAATATCACTAAGACACGTGTACGAGTAATGATTTCTAACAGGAAAATATTTTTTTTTAGTTCTTATAAACTATTAATGTTGTTTGATTATATTACATAAATGTATAGTAAATTTAATTTATAATATTATTCCGAAGAATTTTTTGATGTTAATTAGTCTTCTAATAATTATTCTAAATGAGTATTGTTGGTATATTTAAACGTTATAAGGTGAGGACATGTTACGTATGAAACCGTGGCGAGGTGTGCATCTGGCGCCCGGCCAGGGATGCAGCGTCGAAGGTCGCGGGGGGTAGCCGGGGGAGGGAGAGGGTGGGAGGGTGCGCAACCCTGGGAGCGAAGGGAATGCAATTACGGACGAAGTGCGCATGGACCCCGGGGCTCGGATAAATCAATTCGGTCCCGGCGATGTACCTAAGCGAATGCGTTTTCGATGCAGCTCTAATTATTTTTAGTGCGCGTCATTGAATATCATATTTATCTGTAATGTAATAGATAGTGTTGACATTAACGAGCAACATATTGCTGATTCGGTTTAATTTAGTGTCGACTAATTGTCATTGATATGCGTCGTTAGAAATTGGAACAAAGTGAATGGTTACTATAATGAGTAAGTTATATGATACATTACGATTCATATCATTTAGTTGCCATGCGTTGTATTCATTAGTTTAGAGTTAGTTACATTAATTTTTTCAATGTTTTTATTTAATAAAATTATTTTGTAACTTATTGCTTATATAGTTTTGTCACTATAATATCCTCATGTAAACTTAGTTTTTATATATACACTACCTGACTCGGCGAACTTCGTTCCGCCTAACAGTCCATAAATTTAACGGAATTAAATTGAATTTGAACGCAAATGGATTGTAAGAGTTATAACTAACAAGACATTTATGTATATAGATTAAACGTAGATACGTTTAACACAGCGCCATCTATTGAATACAGACTCAATCCAGTGAACAGACATCGACTTCTGTTGGTATCGTTTGGAAGTAATAAATAATTGGGACTATCAGACATTAAACAAATAATTTGCAATAAAATAATGTTGACGCTATAAGATGAGATATAGGTTATCCTATCGCTCAAATTATATCAAACTGCACGCGTTGCGCAAATTTGATTAAAATCGGTTAAGTAGTTTAGGAGTCCATCGCGGACAAACACTGTGACACCTAATTTATATATATTAACATTTTACGCTCGCTTAATTTAACTTAGTGTATTATGTTAAAATATATGATTTTCTTAGAGTTTTCTTATTGTTATCTCTTTAAAGTAATCGGTGTTGTCGCTTTCGTCTCAAAGTATCCACGGTGGCATCTATCGGCTGCTTGCGAAACGCACCACGCGCGCCGAGATCACCACCGTGGTAACTTTCGCTGGTGGGACCATTGACCGTGGCTCGGCTTTCTAAACCATTTCGTAACCGGTGATCGCCCCCGGCCATTGTAATTCACGATACGCCTCGACGCTACACGCGATGTCATTACTTCGGCGGTTTTTTTTTTTGTATCATTTTCGCAAATCCGTAGAAAGTTATACCGTATTCCGAAAGCAGCGGCAATCATGTCTGCACCAGTCGTATGGAGTTGCGTATCCAATTAAGAAAGGATCATTGTTATGAAAACTCTTTAATTATCACTACGAATACATCCACTAACAATACTGGAGTACATCTCAATATTTCTCTGAAGTAATTAATACCCTGATTGCTACTAGATGCAATCGCTACTTTCACGTAGACCAAAGTTGTCATGTAGCGTTGGATCTGGTAATAGTGATTGCGAACAATTTGATTGTGGTCTAGATGTGACCTAACCTTGACCGCGATGTCCTAGGTTGTCTAGGCGTCCTTGGGCGAGCTGCCAGGCCACCTCCCCTCTACGGACCCCCGCCCGGGACTAACGCATGCAGGAAGTGACCGATATTGCCAATAGAGCGCTATAAGCGATCAATAAGTGAGCCGTGGAACTTTATTGGTACTCAATTATGTGTTAGACTATACCTGTATGAGTGAAAGCAAAGGTGATTATAATTAAACTCATCATTAATTATCAATTGTTGTTAATTATTAAGATTTTACACAACAGCCTATAACTTTTCTAACGTGTCACTTCACAGAAATAGATTCTTAATGGAATGAAATGACAAATAAAATTGTATATTAAAAAAAAATTGTCCATTGAATTTAAATAGATTTTTTATATAGAATCGATAACTATTAAAAAAAATATGCCTCTGCAAACTCTCCAGCCTTTAATTTAATTTAATAATAATAATAATAAAACCTTTATTTCAGACCTTGTAAGCCCATATAGAATCACAAATACAATAAATACATAACTAAACTAAGCTCAGCTTTATGTCCCCTTACGTTAAATTATATATAATTTAATATCATAATTTTTCTACAAATAATGCCAAGCTGTAATCAGTACGAATTAAATATATGAATTAGTTATAATAAACAATAAAGTTATTTCAATATTTATGTCTAATGAACTACGACAAATAACAGTGTAAAACACTGTTTTTTTAATATGTTAATTACTTTATATAAAAGTATGGCAGAGATGGATCAGTGTGGAAATGTTTTAACTCAGTACAGTACTTGTTTCGACCTTTAAAGTGAATCGTGTGCATACTTCTCATTCAGCTCACTGGGCCCGCGGCCTCGAGTCCGCAATCCATACAACTGGTATATATTTATAGCATAAATATAGCTTCTCTATTATTGATATTGTATACACTTTTATACATAGATCTATATACGCAGCCATTGGATTATTTTCTTCTGTATGCAATATCAGAAGATCGCAAGTTATAAAATTTAGATTAGAACATGTTAACGTAATGGTGTAGATTCTAATTCATATTGATACTATTATTAACTTTCTTATGAATAATTTTACTATCAGATTATAGAGTTAGTTATTTAATGGATTAAGTTTTAAATCAATCAATCGGTAGTTATTTCAGTAGCCGTAGCCGTTAAAAAACAATTTCGAAAGAATTGTAGTTAAGGATGTATTTTGGTGACATTAATTATAAATATAGATTTTACGTTTGTATGAGAATTGATAAAATTCTAGTATTTATCAGTTCTTCGGTACGATTTCTTTTTTTTTTTTTTGGTTTGGTGGTATAGATAACATTCGGTGTGGTGTGGTCATGGCAGGCACGAGTTTAGCTAATGAATAGACGTTTCGGCGTTCGGGATAGACGCGCATGAGTCAGTTAGCCTTGAACGCTATAGTGCAGCTGTAAAACACTAAAATATTTGTTTTATTACCTCTTCAGTTAACGGCGACAGCTGGTCAAGACTACGTTGAACCTCATCACATATTTAAAACATTTAAACGCTTTTTAAACCTGTAACGTACATGCATCCGAAATGACTTTCAACATTCGTTATTATAAAAGAAGATACTAAATGTTTTTCGATATTTGCTTTGTTACTATTATATTTAATATTGTTTTGATTTAAAAGTAAACGTAAAATAGGAGCGTATCTCGCAATGTTTTCGCGTGTCGCCGTGGGTTGGCCGACGAAATGGAGCAGCTATTTGCGGCGCCCGAGGCCCGTCGGCGACATTATTGTAACCGACACACGAGCTTTACGCACGTTATCATATATACTCTAAACTTATTTACAGTTGTGCTAGGTTCGTTCGGCGCAGTTATCAATTGCAATCCGCGATGGCAGAGTGCACGGTGGCCTAGTTGTGCGGCGCATCCAGCGTGCGGTTATCGCGTGCCCAACTGGCGACGCTAACGAGTGTATTTTATACGACGGTACATGAGGAGAAAGATGGTATTGCGTAGATGAGTTTGAAAGCGAGCTCGGCGAAAGTGATACGCGTGAAATCGGTGAGATGGTGTGGTGGTGGGGTGACAGGTGAGACGGTGGCGGTGGGGCGGCGGGGTGGCGCATCGGCAGGCTGCGTTGCGTCAGGCGCGGCCCCGAGTGCGAGCGGCGCGTCTGAAGCCGGCCGCCGGCCGCCGGCGCGGCCGCTGCACCGCGCGCTTTGCGAAACCGTCGGTTATGCAAGGCGGGCCGCTGCCAACTCGCTAACACCGCCGGAAGGAAAAGTGGAACAGGCCGCAGTGGTGCGGGCGCGCGCGCCGCCTCCGCACGCCCGCGACTGTGAAGTGCGCCCAGTGTCGCGAGAGTGCCGCTTCTAGAACGTCGGCCGGCTGTGTCGCCCGCGTTGCGCAAGTCCCGCGCCCACGGGATTATTTTAAACTAGATAACTGTCCTCGCTCTAGGACCCGAATCGACCGAAACTGCTCATATACTATACGCCGTCCATACTCGATTTATTTCTGCACGTGTCGACTGTCGCTTGTATTTCATATAACACATATCACTGCATGCAAATTACGTAAATAACTACGTGATCTCATCTTGTGAATTTTCCTTGCTCGTCCGCAGGCTTTGCTTGGTTTTATTTAAACTTATGAGTAACATCGTTTAACTATATCTTTAACACTGGGGGAGGTGTAATGCAAATGTTAGTAAAAGTTGTATTGGGAAGAATTAAAATATTTCGATAATAAAAAGCTTGTTAACGGTTGTGACGTGGAAATGAAAACTGAGTGGATATAACATGTTTAATTAAGAATGCTTGTTGCACGGGATGTGACGTCGCTGCCAAGAGGAAAGGGAAAGTGTTCGTTAGAGCGCGGTGACTAGCTCGCACCGCTCGCCGGCGACTAACTCGTGTTCAATCCACGTACACGACGCTCCTAGCGATTTATACATTCCGCTTATGCGTTTAGTTCACTTTAAACGATGCCATGCGCCCAAGGACAATTTAATAGCGTGTAGTTAGATGAATGACAATCAAGCGGATACATACGTACTGTGCCCGGTGTTTGATTGCACAATGCAGCTTATCGGGCTTGGGACACAACTATGCTACGCCCGTCACGTCTTACGCTCGATGGTAATGCCGTGACATGAGACACGACATGCCGTACTCTTTATACTGTGAACGTTTAAAGCACTCGATCTAGAACAATTTATCCAAGGGTGCAATACGAGGGGTATGCGGTGTTTAAACGTCTTAGTTTATATAGCGGCGGGTGTGAAATAGAACTGTTGCACATTACGTCAGCGGTGCACCGAGCTGCGCGCGCGCACGTGTAGGCGGGCCGCATTAACTCCGCAGCTTAATACCTAACTGCAGTACTATTTCATCTCGCTATTTAGTACACCATCCATTACCTATTCTCACCTTGAATATTTAACGCCAAGCATGATATTTTATTCGCCAATTAAAATGCAAATGCTGCATGGAAACATTTTATATTAACAGTATTTATTAAAAAAAGTTAGCATTTAATGTTACTGGTCTTTATAATAATTTTAAATGGAAGTACCATTGTATAGAGATAATAATCATTCAATATTCATTATAATTTATAACGTGTTCTATTGGTGAACGAGTTAAGAGCGATTGCTTGAGTATTTAACCGCGCGGATGGAGGGCTATGTCAGTCTCAGTCGCCGGCGCAAGGACGCAAGTATGACCTACTTGCGCTCACCTTTGTTTCCAGCCCGTGCCAAGCGAGAATAGTCACTAACATCTCGATAATTCCTCAGAATCGATTTAAAAACCTAGTAAATTACCTCCGATTCCGGACATACGCATTTTTCAAATAACACCTCGGGTTTCTAATTGTTGCAATACAGTAGAAAATCATGCTTATTTAAACAATTACCGACGAGTCGAGAGTCACGATAATATGAGTGAAGTATTATCGATACTTAAGTAAATTAACTACACTTACATATATATATACGAAACATTTGAATGTAAAGAATAAAATTGATTATAAAGAATATTTTGTCATCGCTTAATTTTCATGTAAAAGGGAAAGGGTGTATTTCGTAAGATAACAGAAAGTAACCGCTATTTGGTTTATCAAAAAGACGTTTAAATAAATTACACCTCTTTGATAAGGAACGATTTATAATACCTTTATTGAAATGCCACGCTTTCACCGTACTTTCATCAAAAATTTTCAACACGAACGCTTTCCAAAAAAAACCACGAAACTCACGAACTTATGCGATATTTGTATTCGCTACTTACTAATCTAACAATCATTTAATAAAGAAAAATCATCAAAACCATTTTGCTTTAGCTTTCGTTGTTAACGAAATAATCTATGGTGTGGGTCATAAATATCTTAAACCGATAATCGTTTCACTAATTTTGATCATGAAAAATATATAAAGTTGTGGATTAGGAAGTTTTTTTTAAGTAAGTGATAAAGGCTAAAGACGCTCCTTGTGGAAAAAGACGGTTTTTGTGTTTGCTGACGTATAACGTGAACTGTAAGCAACGTTAAGATTTCGTCTCGGAGTTCGTATCAGGAGTGCGTTTGCATAGAATTCGACAAGTTTGCGTTGTTGCAAGGTTGACACTGTAAATGCACTATCTGGTACGACACCCCGGGGCGTGTAGCAACGCTCCTGACCATCCGTACCGACATTCGGTACCACGATACGAACTATAAGTGATTTTAAAACAACCAAACACAGTTACAACCTCCATTTTATATTTTCTATACAATTTATGTTTCTCTACCTAACATGAGATATTATTGAATATTATATCTGCTTTACACAAACTTTAATAACCTTAATATTCTTTATAATTTCAATAGTAATCTCATGTTAAAACTATATATATGTTTGCTTAATATTATTTAATTATGTTTTTTTATTATGTATTCTATAGTTACTTCTCTGTATTACTGTTGAGTTGTTTTAATTACAAATTCAATATGTTTTATTTGTAGCATGATTTTTATAATTGTCTATATGTTGTGTATTTTATTATAGCTTTGTAGATATTATATTGTTTTATTTCTTAAACTTCTATCACAAATTGATATAAAGGTATAAATAATTATCACCACAACATTAAGATTTCCTTATTTTGATTTCTTTTAGATAACCGTTTTAATAGATTCGTTACATCTTTAGATAAATAAAAATTTATGGCTTATGTTTTCATTTAAACAATTATCGATTTGTTCACAATTTTGTTAATGATTCTTATAAAATAGGGAATGAAATTTTAAATGCTTCAACGTAAATCTTTATTTCATATAAATTTATAAACCTGGTGTTAGGATCTCCTGTATTGAAAATACGGTACTACCACCGGCTCGGGATCTCATTATTGATAAATTTAAATACTAAGATAATTACTAGAAGACTTAAAGACACAGTGAGCTCATCCTTTGTGTAATGGACTGCAAGCTATCATTTAAATGCTGTAGGCACTGTGATGACTATGACGTCAGAACTTCCGTCATAACGATTGCTATAAAGTACTTGGAAAAGTCGATGTAATGCATTAAATGAACGCGATTTAAAATTTACTTTAATACATATGTAATATTAGCGTAATATTAAATTTATTTTTATTCTGTCCCCGTAAGTTCTGCCGCTGGCATTAAAATGCCTTTACAAATTTCGTATGTATTAGAAAAATATGAAGAACGTCCTCAGAAACTGGGGAGGCATCGGTCTGAAATATAATTAGAGCTACGTCTTAAACAATGTTTCACCCGATATTCATAGATCTATACTATTCTAGTGCGACCTTGGAAACCTTACCGACTTACCGGCACAAATGGCGATGTATATTTCCACGAATCGTAGCAGTTATTGAAACAAAAACACCATACATATGTACAATGATTACGATTACAATGTATGTTCAATAAAAAAATACATACATTAGTTAAACTATGAAGTATCATAAATATATAAATTACCGCTTGTATGAATTAAACATATACAACTTCTTTCGATACAGAAAAGATGATAACTTTAAAATTGTGACCACCACCACGGTCTTTTCCATTAAATTGTAGAATAATAATACTCAAACTAACTCAAGTAATCATACTAAAATTTTCATAGTTATATTTTTAATTATTGTATAAAAGTTAATATAGCGCCATCTATTGGCCAGTTACTAAAACTACAAATATGTACCAAATTCAATCATCCGGATTTGAAAATTAATTATCTTATATTATTTAAATTACTTATTAGTATATATATTAGGATATTGAGGAAGATTCGTCATAAGAAAAATCCGCTACGGAGAAGGAAACTGAAATTAATATTTATTGTACTTTCTTCCAATATCTTTAACAGTTAGAAGTTATAAAAAGGTAGTAAATATATAAACGAAATATGTTATTGTAGATTTGTGAATATCATAAGTAAAGTGAACTCGTGTGTAGATCAAGTACAGTAATATTGCGACCTAGGGTAAAATCTTCGGGAAGCCTTACAGAGGTCTGATGTGGCCTTGCTTTGTAATCTCATATCGCACAATATAAATTAAATCACAAGTCTACCTAACTACCCACGTCCTAGGTATTACAGTTTGTTTGCATTTATTTATAAGTTATTTTCAATAAATTATGTTGCTTTTTGTTATGTTGTTTTATTTATTTATATCAATATACAACGATGGAATTTAAGCTAAAAATTTCGACGAAAGAATTATGAAAGTTTGCTATTATTCATTTTTATTAATAAATTAATGCTAATTTTATTGTAAAGAATATTAATTTGCGTATAAACCGCACTGGAGAAGTCTGCACAGAAATTGAATGGGGAAATGGCCATAGGAATGCTGATGCTTAGAAAATCCTCTTACAACCATAAACATGTACTTAAACAGTGAAAAGACGTAGATTTTTATTAAATACAAAATAAATATATTTGTTACAGAATATATACCTATTACTTAAAATAATATATACAGATAAAAAGCCCGGTTATGTAAAAATATGTACTATATATTATACAATAAGATTTAGCCTTTTGAGAGAACATTTACTTTTTTATTAATATAAGACTTAACCTTTATTCTAAGAAAAGGTAGTCTTAGATAGTCTGTAAATGTATTAATTTTCCTTATATCTTTAGTTTTCCTATTAATAACCAAATTAGAGATCTAACGTATTAAAAACATAATCCATGAGTTTTAAATGATAATCGTATATGTATTTAAATGATATGTATACACATGAGGGTTTTGTATGCCATATAAAGATAGAACTAAACAAAAAATTAAGTCCGGGTCTTCATATCAAACATAATTATACTATTTAGAACATAACTGTTATTGAAATAACTTAAGAACAGTTATAATGATAACAAATTAGATTTTTAGCAAGAAATTCTATTTCTGTATATAGTTTTAATCACAAGACGCCTTTAATTTTCTATAAACGAAAACTTAAATAAAATTATACGATGATTCCCAATAACGTTATAGTATAAAGAAAATTCTTTAATAAATCACCGCTTAAAATATGATTCATAAGTTTTGATTTCATAAATTATTTCTTGTATATTAAACAATTTATATTGTGAAAGTTATTAATAATTGCCGAAAGCATTTGACCTTTACAATTTGAAACGGCCCTCTTGAAATCCAATTTACACTCGGCGGCTTGCTGTTGAATAATATCTATTTAATTTTACCCGAGTTGTAAAGGTTTCAAGTTTCTTCTTGTAATTTGATTTGTATTCAAAAGCTGTTTACTAAAGTTCTAAAGTCTAAAACCAGTAATAAGATAGTAAATCAAACAACAACCGTGTTTGATGATTAAATAACCTTTAATGAAAGCAATAAAATAGGTAAACCAATTATTAAACAAAAAATATATCGATTTAAGTTACTTATTCTCTTACATATTGATTTTGTATTTATCTTATGTAGCTCTGATACAAACAGATTTTGATTTAATGGCAAACGTTACATCTGTTCGTAACAAGATGGCGCTAGTTAAGATGATGCACCACATTGTACGATATTAAGTCTAATTACCCAGTAATTTCACTAGCTACAACACAAACAGGAACACAGCAATAGTAGAAATAGGAATCGCGAAGTACCTATCTATAGAACAGAGACCTTCAAGTTAATACTAAACAGTTTTATAGATCAAATCAATAGTACACTTGTTCGTTGGAAACGTATTTCCGATATCTTCTATTATTTTACAGTGGCATGCACAGAATTATGACATAGGGTATGCGGCAAAGTACTCGGTCACAAAAACTTGTACTTTTATAGATTTTTAGCATAGCCACAGCCAGGCGACGGACCTCTAAGTCAAAAACCATGCCAATAGAACAAGTCTTCTTGCAAGATATCCGATGTGCGAACGTTTTATTAAAATATCTATCAATGGCAAGTAAATCACTGCCTTTCTGCCTATATGGAGCGCACGTCCCTGTTATTTGATATACTATTTAAGATATCTGGGAATTTTAATGAATTAGTGTTTTGTTTTATATTAAAGTTAGTGAATTAATGTTTTGTTTTAGTCGTGCCCCATTGACGCGTATAGGAGAAAACCCGTCTCATCTTGGCTTTATTAAAGCCATGGTCAGCAGTGAGAGGGCATGGAGGGCAGGGGTGGCCCACTGCGAGGACGTGGTTGCGCTGAAAGAGTCTGCAGAGCGGGAACGGGAGAAAAACACCCATCTCTCAATCCGCAAGAAGAAAACTGGGCGTCGTAGGAGGCATTATCTCTCCCTCCAACCCCTGTAACAAAGGCTATAGTGGCGAATTCTGAGGTGATCCGTCGCCGAATATAAAAGCCTATAATGATTAATGAGATGGAGAGTTCAGCTCCATCCCGACACGCGGCCTCACGAAGGCCTAGCGCTGTCGGAACTGCGGTTGTGGGTGAAAGCGTTTCCGTGGTTCCGGCTAAATGTGCAGAGAGGTACCACGTGGGTTTTAGCCGGTAAAAGTCCGGCATAATCTTTCTGTTGCCTCCGCAGCAGAATGGTATCCAATGTAGGATTTCGGAGGAATCCGTGGTCACTTTTGGACCCGGACAACCATGTCACCGATGACGGGGTACCTGGGCGCCTTCTCCGAGGATACGAGTCGAATTTTTCAGGGATGACTTTGGAGAGCATTTTAAAGATTTTTTAAAGAGCACGTTATTAAAAAAAAAGTGTCCGAAAAAGAGCCTTTTAAAATCCATTTTCTTGTACATAATTTTTGTATATAACAATAAATATTTAATACATAAGTAGTATAAGACTACATTGATGTATAGACACGTGTAATATATGCGCTGTGCATATAAAATGATTGCAGTCATCAATACGATATGTATGTTGCGGATATGTATTTCTAATGTCAAACGCATGATTAATACTGACGCGTCGGCATGAATAATAATCAATAGATTCATTTTTAAATTTAAATACAAATTTTATTAAATACTTCTGTTGAATAGAAGTAGTACAAATATACATTTTCAGTAGAGTATAGTAGAAATAGTACAGAAATACACATTTTCATATCTAAACAGCGAACTGAAGTGTAATGCAACTATACATTGTATAGACATCTACGTTTCAATACTCATATCGCTTGGTAATATATTTTTTCTTAACAGCCCTGTGAATGTTCCCTCTTCTCTCTTAATGTATAATACTAGCTGAACCGACAAACGATATATTGCCACATAAATTATTTCTAGTGTAGACAAAAAATAACCCCTAAAAAATAACTAATTAAATGACGATTGATCAGTTATCGACCGGGGATGAAAAATGATTAAATTACTAAAATGGCTATTAAAAAATAGGGGTTGGTAATAAAAGGGTAAAAAATTAGGGTTAAATGTATTTTTAATGCCACATTATAAAAAAATTAAATAATCAAATTAAAAAAAAATTTAGGGTGAATAACCCTTATCACTTAGGGGTAAGGAAAATAGATAGCCGATTCTCAGGCCTACTGAATACGCATATAAAATTTGGTAAAAATCGGTCAAGCCGTTTCGGACGAGTACGGTGACTAACATTGTGACATGGAAATTTTATATATTATTATAGATATAATTTAAGATAAATTACGTTGTTTGTTAATTGGCACTAGTACATATAATTTACAACAACACTACAATAAAGTTAAAAATACGTAAATTTATCTGGAATAATCTATAAAACATGATATATAATTTTATAAATTATAAGCATTAGATCATTTTTTATGTTTTTAAAAGAAACTAATATGGATATCATTAACATTGAAGTAACTTAAGCCCAAACGAAATGTTATTATGCTAAATGAGTATCAAATAATTTGGCTCTTCGGAAGTATACATATTAGTGTCACATGTAATATAAAACCTAACCTATAGCTGAATGTATTTTCTAACTCAGTCTCCTTCAAGACAATTAAAAATGATAATGAACCAGCTCGTCGCCAGATAAATTAATAGACATCGAGACGCTGGCTGCAGAACGGATACGGTTTTTATTATGATAGTTAGTAGTAAAATAGATATGTATATATGTAAGGCCATATATAGCCAAACCATATACAATAGCAAAGTGGTTTAGGATTATGTGCGCTTTAAGAAATTAAATATCTATCACTGGCTTTATCCAACCCGCACTTGGCCAGCGTAGTGGATTAAGGCCACAACTCTCTCATTATGAGAGAAGGCCCCGAGTCCCTGCAGTGGGATCATGAAGCGGGTTAAAAAAATCGAAGCTTTAAATATATATTTTTTTGTGTCGTATACAAACTATCCAAAAGTTCTCGACCACCTTCCATATATCGTTCTCCTATTACAGGAAAATTTTATAGGTAACTATTCTTATAATTACAGTTAGCCCTTAATTATACTGAGCCGACAATAGAATAACTGCACCAAGACCATACGAAAAAAGCGGTTATCGTTGGATACATTATTAAACTGTAAAAAGGTTGTTTACAAATCAAGGAAAAAACTATTGCTATTACAAACTATTTCTGTCATCTTGGTTACTATTATGTTGATTAAAAAAATACTTATATGTCAACCATTGACAATGCCATCTCTACTAAGGCTCCTAGAATTTTCTAGAAATTTGTATGTCAAAGAGAAATACATAAGTAGTTGTATCCATGTCAATTAAGAGGTATAGAAGAGACTTCATTTATTTATATATTTATTACGACATCTATTTATATACCTATTAACAATGCTGCAATGAAAGATAGTAGTCCTTTTCTGGTACAGCACAATTAATTATAATGTGCTTGCCATGAAATCCGTTTATTTTTCATAAAGAACATGTAATAGCTTATAAAACATTTCAATTCTAGATATTGAAGGATCATTCGTAATGGTTGCATTATTAAGAGAAACCTAGAGTCCTTGTTAACAATTTTTTGGGAGGCTTTAAAAGGATAGTTTATATTTAACGTTTGTTGAATCCTAACTTGTTTGATAATCAGTTTGTTTCAATATCATCAACAGCCGATAGATGTTCACTGCTCTTGCGCTCCAGGTCACCATTGATTTCCTGATACCTTCACCAGGTTTATGCTTGGGGAAGGAATACGGAGAAAAGTATTTTCTTCTGTAAAATCTATATAAAATTTTTCCTTGTACAATACAATACATAATACAATATAAAATTCCTAATACAATAATATTAATAGGTACTTGATACTAATTTTAATTATTTGTTTCAGATATTAACAACAAAATCCGAGTGACGAAAGTGGGCAGAAATTGTTTGACGAAGAAAATCACATTTATTGATAAGTCTGATTTTATTTTAAAATGTATCCTACAGATTATTTTTAAATAAATTACCATTTGTAAAAGAATTCATCAGGAAGCCGTGATAGCCTAGTGGTTACCGACCTCGGCCTCCGAATCGGGGGTCGTGGGTTCGAATCCAGGTCCTGCACTAATGACTTTTCTAGTTATGTGCGGTTTAGAAATTAAATATCACTGGCATTCCCAAGGAGGGTTAGCGTCAGGCAGGC
>DWHU01000948.1:0-14718 GCA_018247975.1 Parides photinus | reverse complement strand
TTCAAATATCACATCAAACATTTTTGTTTCCGCAACGAACCGACTTTTTTGCATCGCGTGCTGTGTGACAGACAGACAGACGGACAGGGCAATTTATAATATGTCCCTATCGCGCGATCTTAACACGCTATTCAACGACCAATTTAATAAGACCCAGTTTAATAAGTAACTATCAACGTTCGACGTGTCTACGTATAATGGTGGCGTGCAACCAAACTATAGTCATTATAATGCCGATTTTAAGCGATACCTGACTAGAAGTTGTCGAGGTAATTACATTCACGGAAAGGGTTCAGTTCGTTACGTGTTTTTTTTTATAATTTTAGACTTCGAGGACGCAGTTCGCATGACTTGATAGTTTTTAATCCAATTCTTACTTACTAAATATTATAAATTACCTTGAATTAGGCAGCGTGATAAATTATATGTACCTTTTTAGTCTGTAACGTAATTATGTCAGTAATGTTGGCATTCCTTTTACGGTCGGAAAAACATGCGCGGAGGTACCAACCTAAGCCGATCAAATAAGCAACATTCCGACATTAAAGAAATCATTAGAAAAAACTTTTGTTTTTTTTTTTTTAATTACCTACCTGTAATAAGGCATAAGTAGCAAGAGTCATCCGTCTCATACGTCGGGTGTAGTTTTAATACTTTCCCTTGTGGAGGCACTCGGCCATTTTTCATTTTGCTTATTACGCACAACCCTTTACGAGTTCACCCCACTAACGGTAGCAAAACAGAGTAACGGTTTTTTTTATTATCATATTTGCAACAAAAATCAATACAATGAATCATACATTGGCAAAAACAACAGAGATTTGTCAGTATGATTCTTACTGACAATTATTTAGTTTGTAGGAAAGACTGCGAAAATTGTTCTGCGTTGTGGCTGAGAACATACTTAGGAGCCACGGAATCTAGAATCTCATAGAAAACTATGGTTAGTTGGCACTGATCCGTATTATACCTAAACACATAGACAGCCGAGTGGTTAGGGACCACGGCCTTCGATTCGAAGGTCGCGGGATCGAATCCTCCGCGCAACAATGACTTTTCTAAGTTATGTGCGCTTTAAGAAAATAAATATCACTGACTTTATCCGCCAACCCGCACTTGGCCAGCGTGGTGGATTAAGGCCAAATACTCTCTCATTAGAGAGAAGACCGAGTCTCTGCAGTGGGAACATAAAGGCTGAAGAAAAAATTAAAAAAAATGTTAGTAAAATATATTATCTAACAGTTTTAGTAGTTAAACTAAAGAGTAATGAAATATAATTTTTTTAGTGTTTAGTTGAATGTATTAAAGTTTTTAATAATATAAAAAGGTAGTATATGAGATATTTGATAAAAGAAGAAGCCTGAATATTGTTCTCAAATATGCCGATATTTTTTATACATTAAAAATACTCTATCATTGTGGGAGAAGGCCGAGTCTCTGCAGTGGGAAAATATTGAAGGCTGACAGTAACATAGAGACAACATATTACAAAAAAAAAATAGATAGTTTAATAAGGCATGTATGTGAATATATGGTTGCCATGATTACTATAATTTTTTTCTTGAGTTATGGCTAAACTCAGTCAAATTCGTTTTTAAAGTGTATGTAAAAAAAACTGTGTTTTTTTTTGTTAACGGTATTATCACCCCGTCGCGGTAAGGTCCCGCAGGCATTTTTCATTCCAGCTTGATTAAATCCACCCACCCGCTGCTAATATACGGAACCTGCATATTGCAACTATTGTCAATGCTGCCAACATAACCTACGGTGTTTATACGGCACAGATAAAATATACCACGTAACGGCGGCGACTGATGAGTTAATTGGAAAAGTAACCATTTGAGGTTAATTTGTTCTTTATACATATAGTACACATTTACTTGTGAGAATTACAATCAATAATTAATTATTTAGTCTGCTTATTTATTTATCCTAGTATTATAAAGAGAAGGAACCTGATCCATATAACCTTACAGTGGCGTAGCTGGAGGGTGCGAGCGGTGCAGTCGCACCAGGCATTAAAAGGAAAGGGGCATCAAAGTCGTCAATCAATTCTTCGAATTTTTTTTTGCAATCAATAATCAAGAAATGTACAAGAAAAATGGGAGAATGAAAATGAAAAATACAAAATAAAATGTGATTAATGACTTTGCTAGTCAAAAAGCACGTAATGTAATAAAATTTTTGCAATAATTTTTACCGAAATCTAATGTTATAACTTATATATAGTTATTATAGCCTCGAAGCAATAAAAAATTATGTATCAACTCTACTGTGTTCTTAAATCTGAAATTATTGTGACCATTTTAAAGGGCATCAAGTCCTAAGCTGCACCTGGCAATAAATATCCTAGCTACGCCACTGAAACCTTATCTTCAAAACTCGAAGCGTTTAATTTTGCAGCGTAAAAATATCTTCAGCAAAGCAGTAACTTCACATTTTAGTAGTCATTGTTGAACACCTACACAGAGCTGTGCGATGATATACAAATATCACACGGACAGATAAATGTCTGTTTCTTTCACATTAAATGCGGCAACTGTCAAATGAAATTCAGGACAAGTCGTTATTTTGATATATACGTGGCGTAACTTTTGCCGGCATTACGTCGACGTATTGATGTTACGAATGAATTATTATTTAACTATAAATTGCAATATTTTTTTTTCATTAACTATATAATCATCATCCCCAATCAGAGTACGTTCACTAGTAAGTAATAGTTATCGTAAACTATCAATAAAAAAAAATCAAGTAGTTTATTCAGTTAAAAAGTCATATGATATATAACAAGTATATTACACAAGACAAGTCGTAAGTGCTCCTAAGACTATAAATTAACATTGAAATTTGTAATTGTCAATTTTAAATTGAAGCTTTGATTGATAGAACTTCAGTTTTCACATCATTCTTTAGTTCCAACGAGCAATTTACGGAAAAATTAACTAAGCTTATCACTTGGTTATGTACACTATTAACCGTAGCCTTCAATGTCTACTATTAATGTTCTTCAATCAATTTTTTTATCAATCGTCGTAATTCAATTTATAATTATGTCAATAATCTTGTATACGGTCAATGTATCCTTCAATGACATCATTAACAATTGCAATTGTCAATTTTATTCATTATCTCCCAGGCCCGTTATACTTACTGTCTTAACCCTATTTTAAGAAATTATACAAAAAAAGTTTAAAAAATCTTTACATTTTTAACGCATAATAATATTATTATATTACTTACGGCACAATGATTTAATAACGCTTTTTATTATTTGGGCTGAATAACGTCGAGAATGTGTTGTTTCAATAAAAAAAAAAGTTTCGTATCATAAATAATACATTTCGCGGCAAAACAGTAGGTAGCCGGTGTATTTTACGTCAATGATAAATAGTTCGGGGGCGTAATGGCGGATAAAGGATGTGAAAATATTAAGAAATACAAATTTATCGCGTTGGTCCGTATAACGTATACGTTGGAGCGCGGTAATATGTTTACGCGGAATGAAACGGAATTATATTTTTCTCGCAATATTTTATAGTAATGTGAGTGTTATAGTTTTCTTCCAAGTTATTTATCGATTTCTTGATTCAGCGCGGAAAATCGCTGTATACACAACACAGGGCCTATCAATGTAAATATCTTTCATGAAGACTTTTTGTTCAGCAGTTTACGCAGTATACTCAAAAAGGTAATTCCGCAAGTTTTTTTTTTAATCATAATGATTACACATTAAATTTTGTCTAATAATAATAAACAGACCATTTAATATTTTCACTGGACTCGGGGTCCTTTTCACATGATGGTAGAGCTGTTTTATCTGCCACGCTGGCCAAGTACGGGTTGGCGGGTGTCATATTTTGAGAAATTTTGATCTGGAAATATGTCGATTACCTCTCGATATTCTCTTCATTGGGAACTCAAGCCGTCACAGCTTCGTTTGTAAGCTATCTAGTATCAGTGTCAATAAGACCAAAAAAAAGTAAAGCGTCCTCGATTAGTATCATTACATTATACAGCTATTATAGTGATCAGTTTAGTTGCTAAAACCAAAGCTAATTAATCTCTTGCTAACTGAACTATTTATAACATGGCGTCTAAGCTAGACTTTGCTGTGCTGATTAAGACGTAAATTCCAAAATAAAAACATCCAATATCGTTTCAAAAAGTTCTTCGATTGAAAGTATAACACGTTCAAATGGCAATGGCTACAGTATTGCCAACTTAACAGTGATTACAAACATAGCCAACATAACAAACTAATGCAGGGCTGCCATAACAATTACTTCGGTAACTTAAAAGACGTCATCTTGAATTATCTCTTACATTTGATCTATTTTTCAGGTCGTAGCGGGTAATGTTTTTCTCTTTACAGCCGCCGGTCGCCGTATGTGATATTTTCACTTGTACGATGTTGGAAAAACGTAAAAGTGAACGTTGGCGCGGTGTCATATTTCGTACATAATAAACTACCGGGTGTAAAGTGGTCACTAAAAATACGCGGAATGACGTGACCGAATGAGTGACCACGTATCATCTATAATACGGGATATCATTTTTAATCAATGAAGTGATGAGACTTTCGCTTTGGTATACACGTTACCCTAGTAATTCCACAAGCTAGATAAGACATAACATCAAACCAGAACACAGTTATGTTTGCACAGTACTATTTAGCAGTAGACAGGAGCTGCGATAACTTAGAAAGTTCCTGGCATTCAAACCACCGGTGTATACAAAATACAAGAAAAGATATGACTTCTTGAATTTATTTATTTATTTAGAAAAAAAAACACGGAGTAGATGCAATAAAAAAATTACAGAAAACGTTTAAAATTATAAATTCTGATGCACCTGCTTATTAAAAGTGTGTATAACGATTATGATAAAGAATATGATAAACATAATAAAATTAATGTAAAAATTATTGTAAAATTAAAAAATGTTGAAAAGTAAGATAGAAAATGTTAAAAAAAAATAGAAAAAATTAATAGTTATTTAGAATTATCGGGCAATTGTCAAAACATCTTTTTGGAATTTGCATAAAGAAGTACCAAATATGAATTATATATAAAATATTAATGTGAATTAGTTTTTTTTTATACCAAGAAGCGCCTGTTGCCACTGATTTGTCGATTCCTGTAGCCAAATTTCACAAAGTTAGATTTTTAAGCTTTTTAGGAAAAGCTATCTGTCATCCATATCGGGTAAGTTTGCCGCTATAACAAGCGTGGTTGAAAAAAGGCCACATCACCGCCAAGAAAGCTCCGAGTCTCAACAGTGGGCACATTATTGGGCTATTTATATGTTATGTAAGTATTACTTATTTCTTATTAATAATTTAATTTATTTAAAAACTTTTTTGCACACGCAAAAGCGGACTTAATACCAAAGGGCATTCTCGCCCTGTCAACCATAGGGTTGAGCAGAGGACAGAAGTGTGGGTGCAACACTAATACACTACGTGAAATATGATGTAATATATATAATAAGTGATATGATAGATGTAATACACTTACAATGAATTTATTGTTATCAAAAATTATTCAAAAAAATTAATGTTATATTGATTTTTTTTTGTTAAATTTATTGCAGCATTGCTGACAAACCTCTGTGTTTTTTGTCAATGCTGACTGTGTCATTTTGTTAAGTTTTGATGTGAATGTGATAATAAATAAAAAAACGCATAAGTAGTACATATAAAAAGAGATTTATTAAAGAGATAAAGGAAGCCGTGACAGCCGAGTGGTTTGGTACCTCGGCCTCCGATTCGGACGTCGCGGGATCGTATCCGGCGCGCACTGTCTTTTCTGAGTTATGTGTGCTTTAACGAATTAAATATCACTGGCTTTATCCGCCAACCCGCACTTGGCCAGCGTGGTGGATTATAGCCAAAACTCACTCTCTCCGTTAGGAGAGAAGGCCTCGAGTCCCAACAGTGGGAACATGCAGTGGGTTGTAAAACAAAAAGAGATTTAAATATAAAATAAGTAAACACATACAAATTTATCATTTTTTTTATTTCATCCGTCCGTTACGTGTATGAATATGGCAACCCCAGCGACGGAGCAGCGGGCGAGCGGACTCGTGAAACTTTTATGACGTAGGCAGGTAGTAATGTGAATATTCGGAAAAAATCTGACCCGATGCTTAAAATTTCGTGAGCGCCACACATCGTCGACTCCTTTGACAGCTTCTAATAAAAATATATTTTTCATTATTTTTTTTTATGTCGGACTTTGGGCAGTTCTCATAAAACAAAGTCGCACGAACATAATAAAGGTATAACAAATGTTTATTACTACCTGTATTTAATACTTTAGTCTTCTCTTATGTAATAATCAGTTGGAACTGCCATTAACAACGATAAATCAATTTAAGTCAATAATCTTATTTATAAAACAGTGCAAATATTATTATGACAATTAATATTGTAATAATTCTTTACTATTAAGTATTTTTATATAATTTAATTCTTCAAGTAATATTTTTTAGTGTATAGCAACATTGTTCATGACAGTCGATGAGTCATAGACTAGCGACCAGTTGGTCATTCTCCTTCTAACAACGGCAGCGAGCGGTCGTGTAGATAGTTTTTTAAATGTATGAATATTGTTAGTGTCCAAAGTTCTTAATTTTGCACTTTTTTTCATTTCTTGTAAGTTCTTTAGAGTATTTTAAAAAAATACTTGCCTCATCTACCATTTTCTTCGCCTTGTAAAATTAACTCCGCTTCGACTGTACTCGTACGGTAGAGCGATAAATTTATTTATGAACTTACCTGCATTTAACGAGCTGGCCCTAAACTGAAATTGTGTTTTTACACCGCGTTCATTTACGTTTGCGGCACTTATTTTTGGAGGAATCAATAAAGATATTCTAATTAAAGAGTTAATATGAAATATATAATAGAGGAGTCTGTAATCACCAGTAATCCTTTTGGTCTGATCTTGGTAATATTCAATCTTGTTACTTTAGTAATAAACCTACCTGTTTCCACAGCTAGGATTGACCTTCGCACCACAAAGGCTCTCTGCCTGTTGCCTAACACGATGGCTAAGTGCGGGTTGGCGGATGTCATACCAAAGCAGCTATTCTTGGAACATGTCGATTTCAACGACGTTTATCTTTATCGGAACCTTAAGCTCAGCGGGAATGGAACCCGTGGCTCCCAGACATATTGGACTGCTTTACCAAACTGAGTTATTGGTTCAATATCTTGTTAGTTCTTCATAAATAAAAACGTTTAGTTCATAAACAGATTGTTATTTGAATTATTATTTTTTAATTTTATTTTATATTTTTACAAATATCGCTGCTTCAAAACAAGATCCACAACGCGAAGAGACCTATTTTACAGGAGAGCCAGTGAAAGTTTTCAAAATCATGTTTTGTATTTTTGTTTATTATTTTATATCTAATAAACAACTTTTACATAGTGTTAAAAAGATATTTTTGCTCTCATTTTACTGGTTTATTCGGTAATGGGTAATTAAAATATGGATTTTTGCGGTAAAAAGGATTTTTAATATTTTTTTTATTTGTGGCCCTTTTGTTTTGAAGCAGCGATATGTTACTGCAAAATGCAATAAGTACTGAAGCAATTACTTTTGTAAGTAATTATTTAAATTTTTTTATGTTATTCTATATTATTAAAAATGTTTCTTTATGTAACTATATTGTTCTACAATGTCTTTATGGCGGGCGGTGACTATCTAATAGGATAGTCACCAAAAGCAACGTTAATAAAACTGTTTAATTTTTATTTTTTTTCAGCTGGAAGCTAGATTACTAGCTCCTGTATTAACAGGAGGATTTTGAATGGAGATTGTTGGGGAGAGTATCTAGCGGCTGTGGCTTTGTGAAGTATATAAATAAAAACGTCCACTTCAAGAATACGGTAACAGATTAGTTTTCTGTCCTAACCCACATAACTTGTAATCACGCAAGTCTTACACGGCCCGTGTATAAACGGAACGCGATTGTTACCTAAGATGTCGTGCAATCTTCGGCGTCCATTGGGCATACCTTTTGCAACTGCACGCAGGTAAGAAAGATATTAACATCAAAACGTGCCGCTTTAGTTTTTCCACCTTGTTACATTGTAACTGTTGCTAATATTTTTTTTAAGTATCACCCATTTTTCCCTATTATATTTGCACTTTGTTAAGGTTTTGGCAGTGGTTTTTACAGCCGGCCGCCTGCGTGACGCTAACCCTTGGGAATGCCAGTGATATTTAATTTCTTAAACCGCACGTAAATCGAAAAGTCGGCTATCACAGCTACCTGATATCTGTATTAAACAGTAGCCGTGATAGCCTAGTGGTTACAGACCTCGGCCTCCGTATCAGGGGTCCCGGGTTCGAATCCAGGGCGCACCATTGACTTATATACCCTGACGAATAAAAACCTAGTCATTTCATAATTTTTATACAAACGATGACCCTCTTTCTGTCGCTCGTCGTTATGATTGTAATTAGTAACATATACCATAGAATAATTATGTTTGAAGAATGCATTTCGAGGCCATGATGAGGAGATTCGATCACCACTGAGCTTGAGGTTCCAATAAACAAAAATATCATGAGAAAACTTAGTTACAAGAACTGCTTGAGAATATATGAGATTAAAAGCCCCAGCAGTGGGAACACTATGTAGGGTTTTTCCAGATTCAAGATCTTGTCTTAATCGTATACAATGTGATGTTATCATCCTAACATCAAGTTTATCAACTGGTATCATTTACCATCAATATACCGTCCGTGTCGTTTCCACACAGAAAAAAATCTTTAAAATTGATGAGGTGTATATAAATATAGTTATTATATTTGGTAAAGGTAAAACAAACATCATACCCTTTCACATCCTTTATATACAGTATAATGAAGTAAGACTTAAAAATAATTAACATTTAGCCATACAATAAGTTAACATACGTTGAAATACAATCAAGTGTGTCCGGCAGAATTATGGTTAAAATCGAATAAAACAAAGATGGCGGCCGCCAAAAAAAATCGAGTGCGATACTCGATCATTATTACAGATTATAAAACGGAGTGATAGTTTTAAAACATTGCCATATATATAAAAAAAATATAATTTATATTCTTAATAGAATAAAAAATAAATAAATACAGATCATGTAATTTATAGGTCGTGGACAAAAATAAATATCATTATTGGTTGCGGTGAGCTGATGATGATGAAGCAGACAAAGAGACGAGGTTACTAAATACATTTCATTTTAGTATCCCTTTTTTTCAGCCTTCTGTGTGTTCCTACTGCAAGGACTCGGGGCTTTCCTCATAGTGAGTTTTTTTTTACAACCCTCTGAATGTTCCCACTGTTGGGACTCGGTGCCTTCTCTCCTAATGGAGAGAGTTTTGGCCTTAATACACCACGCCGGCCAAGTGCGAGTTGGCGGATAAAGCCAGTGATATTTAATTTCTTAAAGCGCACATAAGTGAACTTATGATACTATTGTTAATAACGATTGTCTCTGCCCCGATTAGTTCAGTTGGTAGTGTACCTGCCTACTAAGAGTTCGTGGGTTCGATTCTCGCCGCGGACAATATTTGTTTTGAGTCTGGGTGTTTTCTATGTATGATTTGTATATTTACAAAAAAAAATATTTGAGTAGTCTATCACGTATCTAGTATTCAACACAAGCGAGTAAACTCTGCTTACTTTGGGACTAGACAGTGTTGTGGGAATAGTCTAAAGATATTTATTTATTTATATTATTACCAATGAATTTTAGACGTTATTTGTACTACTTAAGATATATAAAAGATCACAACTTGAATGTATTTCATTTACATGACGGAGGAGGGAGTACATTTCACTACTTCAGCATATATAACTATACAAACCTTAATGTGATCCTATAAAAGTAATAATGTACAAACAACATTGAATTACCATCATATAAAGGCGTGTGGATTTATTAACGGCATCACTCAATTCATCGTGAAGCTATCTTATTATCTACATACAAAAATATTTTTCGTTTTGGGTATTGGAGAATAATTGGAGATTAATACAGCAGTACCTCAACATACGAGTATACAACCTTGTTCGTATGTAAAATTTTCGCCATTGAAATTAATTGACCACAGTTGTTTTTGAATAATAAAAATGTAATAACAAGAAACTTTAATTTATAAATAAAAAACGTAAGAGTGAAGAGGTGTAGTGTGCAATTGCTCGTATAATAAATCTTGCTCTTATCTGTAAGCAAAATATTGCTCTCTCGGCGGTTCGTATCAAAATACTCGTATGTAGAGGTACCACTGTATAATCAAAACATTTAAAAAACGCAAGTTTCCTTCATACGATTCATATAAAAAAATTGGATCCATAAAAGGATAGAAATTATTATAAGAATTGAATTAAAAAAAAAAACAATCACACATTATTACCTACTTAACTAACACATGTGATAAATAACTTAAAGCTAGAATAAATACTTATTTACCGCATGGAACACGAAGCCGGGACCGTAGTAAGAGTTTAAATTTTTTTGGTAACTTAATTATGAATAAAATAAAAATCATTACCAAAAAATCTAGGGCCCGCATTGAACAGTTACGCGACCTCAAACTAAACTGTGTCGAACGTATGTGGAAGTTACGAGAAGCCGTTCAAATTAAATCATGACACATTGGCAACACCGACCGCTCAGACCTTGTCGTTGAGCATATGACGTGCAAAAACCAATATGGTCGAATTCATTTCGACTATCCAAAATCGATATATCAGCATAATTTCGATTCTAATCGAAAATCGATTAATCAGCATCATTTTGATAATCCAAAATCGATTTGTCAGCTAACATTATATCGACTTCATTCGATACATTTAAATTGATTCAAAATTGGTACATTTAAGAGATTACACGAATAAAAACTTCTACAATAATTACCAAAGATAATGGTAGCAATATTTTAATAGTTAAAAATAATTAAAAAAAAAACGACATGTATTCGTGGTTGTAAAAAATAACTTTCCAACGCTTTTGGGACTTTATGCACTTGTCATAATTCAATAAAATATAATAAGTATTTTAATATGTTTAGGGAGTTTATAACTATTAGTATAAAATTCAATATTGTCAGTGGTTGCAATTTATTTGTTTATAAAATGTAATCAGTTGTCCATTTTATGTTTTATAAAACTATCGCTGTTCCTTTTTCGAAATCAGTAATATTTGTGCGTTAGATATTATCGGAATTCGGTTTATTGTTGTAACTATAATACATTTTTATAATAAATTTAAAACTTGTGATTAATATTGACATAATGGTACAGATTAAAAATCTCGTCTGTCGTTTTACGAAACTGGAGGCGTTTTTTTTTTCAGCAAACGTTCCAAATTCAAATTGTTTTCTTTTTAAATGAATACGAATTCTGTCGTTCACAAACACTATTAATAAACTTTTTTTTTAATTTCAATGCCTCTGGTACTTGTGATTATTGTTATAATTTTACTAACGAATATTTTTATATTTGTAATAATGTATGTAGACGTCACATTAATGGACTCCGGTTTTTGTTTATATATTGTACCCGGTTAAAGAATGTGCAAAATAAAACGTCCGGTTCCGATACCGGAAGCTTCCGTCAACAATTATAAATACCGGATGGCGCCACAAAAACGACTTCATACTTGACATAAATTATCTGTGGCGCTTATTCTGAAATAATAAAATCCAATCACACGTTCAAAACTTTCCAGGCAAAAGAAAAATTGTATCAATAAATTTTATTTCATTAGTTTGTTTTTGTTAAAATAATGTATTGTATTAATGTTTTTTATTTTAATTTATTTTTGTTGTCTAAAAAAATTTTTTTATCGTTGTGAAATCTTTTAAAATAGTTCGAAATGTGTCCAATAAAGAAATTATAGATAAGACCGTTATAACTTTGGCTATGTTCTGTTCTTGCTAAATCCAGCATTTCCAACGACCCGAAGTAAACTCGAACACAAACATTTATCACTTACTAGTAATCTCACGCATGCAGGTACGCGTATTAATTACCAGTAATTATTGACATTTCCAATACTTATTTGCTTATTATGTCATCGCTTAACACTTTCTACAACTTTCCTTCAACAATATTCAAGCATTCTCTATCTCTTACTTCTACACTTGGCAGTGACGGGCTGGCCTTTCCTTCATCTATATACATCACCTTAAATTAATTAAAAAAAAAAATACTACTTACGCAGCAACATAAATAAATAATTTACATCGATTTGACAATATTTAAAATAAAATACAAAAATCCAATTAAAAAATAATTACCGATACAATAAATAATAATAAAAAAAAAAAACAAACACCAAATACCCAACAAGCGACGTTCGATATTCAAATTTCAAACGTCGAATACGTTTCATACTTTTTCGGTCGACTGTCACTGTCACGATTATATTTAAAAAAAAAAAAAACATTGACTACACTAATATTTCCTAACAAACCTCCATTTTATTTTATTGATATTCAATTATACTGCTGGTCACACATATTTTTCATACTCGATTTTTCAAGTGATTTTTTAATTACTTGCTTCATAATTAAATAAAGATTCAATCTATTTTTGACATATCCGTATCGTAGCTATTTATATATATCAACATATAACATATTGTAATCTATATATATAAAAGAAAGTCGTGTTAGTTTCAATAATTATAACTCGACAACGGCTGAACCGATTCTCATGATTTTTTGCCTTAGGGCTTGTCTTCGTCGGGAATAAGCTATAGGGTACTAAATTTTGCTTCACCGGCTTAAAAAATCCAAGTTGTTTCCAGAGGAGACATTTAAGGTAGAGAAAGTCGTCGGATCGCGTTTTATCAGGTATTTTTTTTTCAGAAAAATTAGACGAATAAAAACGTTTCTACAAATATTTTCGATTGAACCTACCGTTGTTGAGTTATAATTAAAAAACGCTTTTGTAACATTCTTGTCATTTTGTTGTGACTACATCATTCAAATAGCAAAGAGTATCTATATATTTTGTAATTGTTGGAATCGTTTATGATTATTACGTAGCGTAATTCAGTTAATATAATTTAGAAAATAACGTTTGGGAGCTCTGTATACCAAGTCTCATGTATTTTATTGTACTGATATAATACAAAAAAAACTATAATTTTGTATTTATTTTCAAATCCTTAATCTGTCCATTGATTGTTAGGCTGGATATAGTTCGTCGGGGCCGCTAGTAATATATTTAATTAAAAGCACAATTAGCAAAACATGTTTTCGTATTTGAATATAAATACTTTAAGAAATCACTAATTATACCTATTGCTTGGGAACGTCTAGATAATACAGGAGTTCCTTAATTACTTTTCCGGTTTGAAGGATGTTCTGTAGATAATAAAATAAATATAGTAAATATTATACGCGAAAATTTCAATGTGGTTTGTTTAGCACCTTATCTATCGTCATATTATTACAGACATAATTTACTATCAGATGAATGTTTGGTCATTTCGCTTGTCCTTGTATGAAACATTTTTATAGCGCGATTTTTAAATACAAATAAATTTATCGATACTAAGGTTTAAGTTAAATAAAAATATTATAGTAACGTATATGTGATTGTTTAGTAAAAAATTCTGACTGTAGCTAAATTATCGCTGATACATATGTACTTGAAAATTTTATAGCAAACGCTGGTCCAATTTCCGCTATCGTTATATTCGCTGAATATATCTTATAATACTTTTACGTTTTCAAAATTTTAAACAGTCTAATTAACATGTTCAGACTTACGATCATTAATAAAGCGATTATTATAATTACCAAACAATACTGCAATTGGAATACCGTAAGCTAACACGGAATCGTGTGCACGTGGATGAGGAACTGGTGTGAGGAGATCAGGGTCGTGCGTCGTTCGAGGACTCCACGTCGCTGGAGCTGCTGGAGACGGATTTCTTCGGCTTATACTCCGTGATCACCACTGTCACGCCGCTCACTGTTACCTAAGAAATAGTTAATGATCTAATAAGTAAAAATAACAAGTAGCAATAATAGAAGTAATAATGAATTTAGTTAGTTCATATACAGAATAATTTGAAATAGATGTGCTAAGATTTAAAGGGATGAATGTATAGCAGCTCATAATGTATGGCATAGCCTATACAAAAATGAATGGTCTCAGAGATATAATTAGAAAAAAATTTTGTGTCAAAACCACAAAAAATAATCCAATATAAATAAATAAATATCCAATAATCCAAGCTGGCTAATAATACACTTAAGTGTTTAGGAGAGTTAGTAGTTTAAGAGTTAGTTTGAATAGTTTTTTTTTAAATCTGCTCACTTGAATTTCCTACTGCAGGAGCTGGAAACCTCTTCTCATAATGAGAGCTGTGGCATTTTACCTACACCACTAGCCAAATACAGGTTTGCGGATGGGATATTGACAAAAGTTGTTCCTTGGAACATGGTTTTATCGTGTTTTCCATCACCGGAAGCTTAAGCTCAGTGGTGATCAAATCCCCGTCTCGCATAGCGCATCTGACCGCATTACAAACTGAGCCATCACAGCTTTGCTTCAGTAGATTATCTTTATTAGCAATGTTTTATTACGATAACTATTCCACATTTATATGTATGAAAGGCTGGGCACCTTACGTGCTCGGCCACTCCCGGCCCTAAGCCACTGATTATCTTCTATTTCACAGGAGAACGAGTG
>DWHU01000947.1:0-14730 GCA_018247975.1 Parides photinus | reverse complement strand
TACATATATAGTAATACATATATAGCAATATATATATATAGTAATATACAACACATTTTTTCAATGAGGCTAATAATTATTTATGCTCAAATTTAAAAACAATGATAAAATTGTCATTTAAGGATCAAAAAGACATGGACAAACATGAACTTCCCAAACTATGGTATTACACTGTATACAAAGTGCCACCGTGTCTTGATAAAAATCTATATTTTAATAATTACCACCCCATGAGTATGTTTATGTGCAATTTATACCAATATCACATATAAGTTTATCCTTTTAAATGATAATAAATTAATTATACTTTCTATCTCTATCTATTTATACCATCATACCTATAAAATTACCCCAATTTTGTTAAATTTGAAATGATGTCCAAACTTTAAACTTTTGTGCAAAATTTATATTTTTAGTATCTAAGATTAGTGTTTCAAAGATGTTCATAAGTGTCATCTAAATAATATTTACTTAGTAAATTGCTGATATTTTTTTTTACAAATTTTGGTATTGAAAGTAGACATTAAATTATGTATGGCAATACATATACCATAATGTTCATATGTTTCTCTCTTTGATTTTAGAGCAGTTTATTTTACCTGAAAGCGAGAGTAATATTTTTGCAAGCAATTATCTTTTGCCAGTGCCAAACTGTACAGAAGAGCAGGTAAATATAATTTAATGCTAAAACATGCATAGGTATAAATAGATACAAAACAATACAATATTGAATTATGGACATTAATGCAAATATTTTTAAAAAGGATCCCTTGGAGTTGTTAAATTATTTTCTTAAATACAATAGGCAAAAAGTTGTCCTTGTTTTATATTTCGAAATGTGAATTTAGACCAAGTAACAACAAATCCAAAGATAGTGATAATGTTTTCTTATATAACAATGGAACATAACACTACTTTCAGATAGACCAACAAGATGAAAGTATTCAATATCAAGAACCTGAAACACAAAACGAAGATTGTGTGGAGATACAATCCCAAAAGCAAATTGATAGTTGTACTGAGGTACAGTGTAAACCTTTTCATTATTATAGTCTAAGTAACATTCTGGCATTCATATGTTGATTCCAGTGCTAACATCACAACAGATTCACAATATGATGATGATAGTAAACAGGTGGATTTGAAGACCCAACCACTATTCCAATTCTACCACATATGGCTACAGATATGTGCCAGGAAATAGTTGTTGAAGTAAATGAATTTAGTTTGACGAAGTCAGAAACATTTAGCATATTTTGGATCGCAAAATAGGTTTATAATCATATAAATTTACTTTTGCACTGCTAGAATCCGAGAGCTCTCATAGCTTTAAATTAGCACCACTTATATCACTAGTTTATGTATTAGTGGATATATGGCGACTGATGATAATGTTTCACTTTAACAAATATCATTTTAATACATAGCTTTAGTATAAATTTAATTGAAGCGAAATCACACAGTTTTATTTGTAAAAATATAAGACAAAACCTATATATTCGATACAAATTATTTCGAAGTAAGAACTAATTTAAAAATAAAGTGTTTAATTTTGTTTTTAAGATAACTTTAAGCGATGATCAGTACCATACATTGGAGCAAAAAGGCTGGATTCTTCTTGAAACAAATGACAAAGTGTTTATACTAGACACATTAGGACTTCATGACATAACATCAAATGATAGTAAGTATGTTGAAAAACAATTGTAATTTGGCAAATTTCTGCTAGGTCGCTCTTATTCACCACGTTAGATAAAAAGTCATAAGTTTATTTTTATGGCTTGTATCTAAATATTTTTAGTCATCTTTGGTACGTAGCATCACTGTGAGGGTACTATATAAACTAAAAAGTCCTAAAATTAACGATAACTAACAATAAATCTACGATGAAAAAAATATTTACATTTCGTATTTCGTTAAATACTAAATTTAAAACGAAACGGCAAATCGAATTCATCACTTTTTTAACATTAAACTCATTATAGTAAATTATCATCAAAACTATTTCCTTGCCCTGTTCCCATTTTATTCTTCCCTTTCTTTCTATAAACCTTTAACTCGCAATTCATCCCGCTTATATATATATATAATAAATATCTTCTTTCACATGATTCATCCCTTTGGTCCAACCTATTACACGTCGTGATTTCTGTTACTAGCTAATTTCAATGCAAGCATTTTTAATTCTGTCTATTCTTATAACTCCATTCATCCATCTACATTATTTTCGCAATCATTATTTATAATTACTAGTTTATATCAACTCTTTATTAAGCTAAACAAAGCTCATTAGCTTCGGCTTTTGTTGATCTGGTTACCACTGCACTGTAGCGCCTTTTTTTACCTTTAACCTGACTTTTTGACCTGACTAGATTTAATTTTAGTCCTTGATACAAATCTCGAAATTCATAAATACAAATGTTTTTCAGAATTAATACAGAAGTTAAAATCAGAAAATGAAAGTTGTAAAGGAGATAACGATTTAAGGTAAGTTCGAGTGTGGTTTTTCTGCGTCGTGAGTGCGATAAGTTGCAAAACATTCGTGAGTAAAACAATAAAAAAAAACTGAATTCTATGCCAAACAGTTTGCCAAACCAACAGGATACCGTAAAGTTTGATATAGAAGAGGATGATATAAAGTTAACTGAAGAAATTATTCAAGAAGATGACTGTCATTCAAATAATGTTGAAAAGAGTATGTATCCTTAAATTTATTATAACATTTATCAAATTGTTAAATTTAAATTCAGATGATAGATATACTTTATTCCAGTTAAACCGTCATGTTATTAAACTATTTGTATATTGTTTATAGCTTTTACTGGTGGTTTTTCTATCTATATCATGTATTATTTTTATGACCAAGCGCCAAAGGAACAGTAGAGTGGAAACACTGTTGTATTTCGAAATTTTAAGATTAATGTAATGTGGTAGTAGAGTTTATTTGTTAATACGTTCATTGTTTTTTCTCGTTTTAGTTGATTGTACGGAGGTGTTTAGTCCTGTCGCGGAAAGTATAGTGCATAGTAATATATCAGATGAGGCTGTTCTTTTAAACTCTGTGAAAACTTCAGTGAGCAACAACGTTTACAAAGTCAAAACCGACGTGTTTTTTAAAGGTACATATCAAAATCGAAAATATTACTTGATTAATTAATAGATACAGTAATAAAGTATTAAAGACGACAAATAAATCTGCTTTGGTATAGGTCCACTCGATTTTTGGCAAACTTGTAATTTTTCGAAGATCCTTTCGAGTTTCTCTTGAGTTATGTCTCCTTCAGTAAGTGTGGGGAGAAGCAGAAATGTCGACAAAGAATTTAAGAATGTAAGAATATTTAGTTAACTATTGATGTAAATAAACAAAGTAGATGTAATTAACTTAAATTAACAAAACGGAATGGTAAACTGTGGGTAAAAATAATTTCTGTTATTCAACTCGAAAACTTGTCACCTTATTTATTTAAAAACCGGCTGGTGTAAAATATTTTATATTTCTTAAGACAAAATCACAGTATTAATGTAATAAAATTTCATATAATATTAGATTCTCAGCTTCAAACGAAATACTAAAAAATATTGTTATCAATTAAACATCTATACAATCTTATTTTTCTCTACTCATTAATAATTTTTATTTCAGACGTACCAAATAAAATAGTTTTAGGTGAAACAGAGAACGGAAAAAGACTTTTTGCAAAAATCACAAAACTCAATCATAACAGTGGACGGAAAACCATTGAAATACCTCCCAAAAGTAACATAAAACAAGCACATAAAAAACCCAAAGTACCCGCATTGAAAAATATAACTAATCAGAAAAGTCAACTATGTATGTATACTGAACAATTGATACCTTTTTGATAACATTTATTTTCAATTTTCATTAGTAATTTGTAATTAAAATTAGTAATTAGTAATTTGTTATCTACAATTACTCAATGAATGGCTTCAGTTTTAAGGTATTATTTGAAAACTGGTGATAGGTCTATGTTGCTAGAGAGACAGTCTATGTTGGTACCACCTCTGATTTACGGATTACACTTTTGCCGCCAGATAGGGATCTGCGATCATTTTACAATATAGATCTCATGTCATTAGGAGTAAAAAAGCAATAATGTTTGTTTTATTCGTATATCATTGGTATATTCTTGCACGCTTTATATGAAAGTTAAATTCGTCTTCCATGTTTTACAGGCAACTCGACGCTGGACGACAATCAATTTCAAACGTTAGTTCGGCTAGCGTTACAGAACAGCGGCGAAGTTAAATGCAGAGCAGAAGACGTCGCGTCGGCTGACAGTATAGTAACGCAGTTGCTCAAAGTGCCCGCTTTCAAGCCATCCGTTTTAGATCGAAATTTAGTTATAACAAAGGTATAACATAAAAGATTATGTTACCCGTATTATTAATATATGGAAATGAAATATTACACAAATGCAATGTATGAACCTTTTACTTCTTTTCTGAGACGCCTTATGTACCAAAGTAACGCCTAAATGTCGTATATGTGGCGCTATTATATATATTCTAGCTCCACTTTGTAAACTGGTGTGTCAATAACTATAAAGCTAACGTCTTGCTCGTCTCGTCGCTTTGTCCAATTAAAATAAAGCCACTGTCTCAAAACGAGTGTCCTAACTTTACTATGTTCCGGTTACAAATGCGTAAGGACTGAAATTACTGAAGCAGCGAGACTTGAAACACATCTCAAAGCACAATGAATGACAGAAATATTATTGTACAAAAACAAATAAAATGCATACAATTTCTTATCGCGTTGCATCAGTCATATCTTTTGCTGAGTGTTTAATTTCATTCATTACTTTCGTTACTAAAAATGAAAATTGTAAAGTAAATATATACATTGAAATTCACGTCGACAAGTGAAGGTGAACCGAACTCGTGGTTACTGCGCAGGTTTCAGTTCAAGACGACACCGGTACAGTTAGCAAAGAAGGTTCTCCTATATTGGTGACAGGACGTGTGACGTCGGTGGAAGACGACCGATATTATTTCGTTCATCTCCCTGGCATGTTGGAGCAGCTAATGAATAAATCGGGTATCTAGAAGCTAACTTTTAAGGATATAATCTCATTTTTTACATTTGGAATAATATTGCCAGGAGAAGCACTCACTTGGCATGTACCGCCATCCAAACATAATCACTTTCTTTGGTCCTGCACTGCCAGCTTTCAATCCACACCCTTCACTAGTTTGTCTATTAGTTTTGTAAGGAAGTACTAAACGCTGTTATTCAGTATTCGCGTTTTTAATAATATTATATTAGAACACACTAGTAAGTGACCATTGACATACTAAAGTCATTTAAGCCAGTCTTGGGGCCAAGAAACATGTAACACCTAACTTTAGTGATGGCATTGTGTCTGTAAGGGAATACAAAATAATTATTTATCTAATAATTGCATTATTTATAACGGTTTTTTTCCTTCATATGCGACATTATTTCACGTTTTCAGGTGATTTAAAAAATGGATCGTCCCAGTCAGTAAATTCAGAGGATAAAGATATTTTGCATGTGCATGTTACAGAATTGAAAAGGGCTGATAATGTTCTAAGAATATCTATCACATTAAACAAAAGACGTGAGTTCAATTAGACATTGCTATATTATTTCGTTTGTTCATTAGTTACTATGTTAATTCTATAAAAAAATAGCAACCTGGTGTGTATATATAAATAAAAGTCAAGACTACTAATCGCAATCATGATCGGAAGCCCAGGCCTTGTCGGAATCGAACCATCGTTTCTTCGTAAACGATCTTACAGCAGAACTACCATCGCTCAAATTTTTTTGCACTTCTATCAATTCAAATGCTATTGTTGCAGAGCTTCCAGATAAAACAAATTCATCTGGGGATAATAAAAGG
Source organism: Parides photinus (assembly GCA_018247975.1). Taxonomy (NCBI): domain Eukaryota; kingdom Metazoa; phylum Arthropoda; class Insecta; order Lepidoptera; family Papilionidae; genus Parides; species Parides photinus. Next base: position 8,839 of record DWHU01000947.1, on the reverse strand, counting down.
AAACAGTCGAGCATGGTGTTCGGGTGTAGCGCTTGCGCAGCGGTATTCCAAACGGAGAGCGAGTTATATGAACATCAAATGGTATTTACGATTCGAATGTTTTTATCTTCAGCCGATAGGCTTTATAGGTTTCCCCAGTTATTAACACCGATGGCCATGTATAATTAAGAATAGATGTTTTAAACGCATCAAGCAATAAAAGATTCGTCGCGAATATTCTATTTATAATATCGCGTGTATTTACAGAGTTTAATGCACATTTGTATTAATTCAAAAAGGTCTATTCATTTGATGATCGTTATCCATTTGCTTACATAGATATGGGCGCTAGTTAGGGTGCTGAACACTAATGTGCCTGACGGCATGAGATTTAAGGAGACTTGTACTTTAGTTAATTTACTAGCAATAACACCTTTCAAACAGGAACACATTGATATTTGTACAATACTTAAGTGACAGTTGTACAATTTGTATGGTTTTATATTTATAGACGCAATGTACGGACGTTGATGACGTTCTTACTATAGATTTAGAAAAGAATGTTAAAGGATATACAACCGTGGAGAATGGTAAAGAAAAAACTTATTATTGCAACAATTGTCAAGTAAGTAAAATTTAACTGTACTGCAAATTCGCCGAAAACATTATAAGACAGACATTTTTAATTTTTCTTATTATTCTGTTATTTTCAGGCAAAATTTACTAAGTTGTTTAACTGTCTAAAACATTTGAAAATTCACGTTAACGGAGCTGATGAAATGAGCAATGCAAAAAAATTTAAATCTGATAGCAGTGGGGAGCAAGCCGACGGACTTTACAAGTGCAAGATGTGTCCAAGTAGTTATCTTCATCCTTCTACCCTTTCAAAACATATTGTTTCAAGGCATATCAAAGTTAACACTAATTAAAAAACAAATAAAAAATATTGTATTTACTTTCCAAAATTAAAGAATTTGGATTTAAAATGTATAGCCTATAAACACACTGCTGGACTGTGAATTGAGGTATGACGATAATAAATATTCGGAAAATACATTATTACTCCAGTTATGGGATAAATACATTGCTTTATATATATATATTCCTGAACATATTGTCTATAGGAGAACTATTTGTACACAAATTGGTTGAGGTTGAGGAGTTGAAATTCTTTATAGTATACTTCACCATCATGGATAAAATGTAATTTAAAATTGCATGACATTGAGATTAATTTTTTTGTACACTGTAGATAAAAAAAAACGATTATACTTGCTAAGTATATTGGATGGCAGCTTTAATTAAAAATATCAGTGATACGGATTGTAACTTTACATCCATAAATGAGATTATACAAAACAATAGTTAGAAATATTAAATTTTCATCAAAACATTTCATCTGCAAATACATTGTCTAAATCTTTTAAGAAATCACTACAGTCATATTGATTTTCAATCTCTGATGAAGTATAAATATCTGTAATCAAAAGAATTTATATTAGTTAATCTTCATTTCTAAATAGGATAGGTCTATAAAATTACATTCTTTTGTTAAAGAAATTTATGAAATCAAAAAATTTTACCACATCAAAAGAAAATTTTACATCTCCTTTTTATTGTAACTTATAATCATTGACATTTATAAGTTCACTATGCAAATAAACCAAAAGTCTATAAATTGATACAATATAATGTTTTCTGTTATCTCAAATAATTTGAATCTATGATTAACCAACAAGTATATTTATGTAGAACAGATTATTTTTATTAAAGCATATTCCTATAATATCAGCTATATGTTGGTTGGTTTGTTTGCCCTACATAAAGCATAAACACCAGAAAGCATGTTTTTTTTTGGTATTGATTATTTACCTGTGACTGGTTTCTCCATCTTAATAATTGTGCAATCTGCATTAGTTTCTTTTTTATACCCATTGGGGAATGATTTTTCTTCATCTTCAATTGTAATAGAACTGTATATAGCAAAAATATTGCTCAATGTAATATTTAAGTAATGTTTTTTAAATGCACTACCAGTTGTTAACACAGTAGGCCTGCACAAAATGAAAGCAGAGTGCTCTGGTACAATATATGATGAAAAATTTGACCAAGCATCTCTATGAAGAGTGCACTTAATGTTACCTAAAACAGAAACATTATTTTAAATTTAACAGGAATTTAAATAAATTGGTAATTAACAGCATATTGGAGCTTAGCTTTATAAAATTTTACAATAAATAAAAAGTTAAGTTTTTAATTTATATTTGTCAAACTAATATTGCATGAAACATACCAGTTAAATCTCTCAATGTAACCAAGGGATCCAGTGCAGCTCTATCAACACTTTCAACAAATGCATAAATAGTTTGTGCTTTCCTACATCTTTGGTTTCCAATTATAGCTAACTGTTTGACTGCTTTAATTGATTGTATAGACTTTAAATTCCATTCATTTACATCTTTTAATAATCTTTTCCATAGTATTGATTCAAATAAGTGTTTTTGCAATGGATTTTGTGAAAAATCTATATCCTGAAGTTAAAATAAGATATACTAAATATTAAAACAAAGTAACAACTGGAAATCTCACAATTTATTTTATATTTAAAGTTGCAGTACTTATCAACAAATATTTTAAAATCATACCTGTGAAAGTAATTCAATATTGCTAACATTTTCATCTTTATACTCTTTAAAACTCCCAGTCAAAAGTCCTGCTGGACCAGGGAATTTTCTTTTGTGATGAGAATCAAAATGTGATTTAATTAATTTTCTTTTACAGTGTTTGAGTGATAATACATTGGTATAAAGCACATTTTTGTTTCTGGCTTCTAGTTCATTATTGGTAGCGCTATATTCCTTATTACACGCCTTGGATGTAACATCATTTGTTAAATTTTCTTTGGGAAGATGCTGCAATATACTGGCATCGTCTTTAGCGTACTCACAATTGGTTAAAGTTAATTTAGGGGTAACTTCTGGTAAATCTAATTGCGAAAGGACCTGTGTATTTAAAATTTTTCAATTTTATATAAACTCGGGCAATAATTAGATGACAAATAAAATACAAACCTGATCAAAATCATCAGATTCGAACATATTGTTACATTGAACTTTTGTTTATAATGTAACTGAAAATAGCTAGTGTTTTCTTAAATACTCACTAAAAGTAAAATACTTAAGTGTAATATTTTTTTAAATACCCTAATCGTAGTTTTGTTGATTAATAGCCCTTAGACTAGATCGGCCACAGATACATAAATTTATTTGTTTTTTACACCTTTGACAATTTAAAACAATGTTGCCATGTTATTAACCATAGATACGATATTTAAGAAAAAAATCGTTTAATTTGAGGAAAAACTTAAAAAAAAATGCATGTAGACAGTGTAATGTATCTAATTCTTAACCTTTTAGAAATTTTCGGTAAGAAATAAAATTCTGTGTAAATATCTATATGTCTTATAAGTTTTTACGTACTTACTTCTTTATAAAAGCTCCAACAACACGGAAAAGCAAAAAAATCAGTAATGACTTCATTTGACTCAATTGCAAAGTCGAGGAATAATGATGATTATTAATATTTATATAGTTTTTGCTCTACCTAATAAGATACTAACGTAATCAGTGAACGATCGATGAAGCGATCACTGGGTATGTTTTGACGGTATGCATTAATCAATGTCAAAAAATTTACAGTTTGTTTATCACATTTTTCAATAGCTTACAGCAATTTTAAAATTTTAGTTTTGATAGATTTGTTACGTAAATTATGGATAAAACAGTGGCCATTGAATTTTTAAATCCTTTAGGAGACAAAATACCGAGGTTTTCTGAAGAGCAATTAAATGAAATCAACGAGTGGTTTGATACAAAATCAAAACCTTATCAATACACCGACTCCAAAGAATTTATTCAATTCATAACAATTGATAAGCTAATGCAATTCCTAGAAGAGAGAAAGTAGAATATCTATCTTTTTCCTTATTTTACAATTAGAGATCTATTTTTTTAACCTTAATTTGTACTCGTTGAACATTTTGTTCTATTACATCCTTACCTTTAGTACCCATATCTATTACGTTTATTTGTATTTACAACATATACGTGCATGTTCTTTTACTGTTCGTAATAAATTACTTATGTAATATATATGCAATATATAAGTATATATTATATATATATACACAATAATAGATACAAATCTATGATTTTTCAACTGGTTATGTGGTCTTTCTTTTTGCGTTCATATCCCAATTAACCTTTGCTTCTCCTAACAGCTGACAGTAAATATTGTGGACACCAGTACACTTAATTTTGACGCGTGTTAAACGTCTGACCATTATCGATATCCAGACCTAGTATTTTAATTTATTTCGAGAGCGCAATATTTTCCTCACTCATTGGGTAAACTTAATCAAACTTTTTGGTAATTGGTATAGTTTGGTTTTGTTAGTTGCAGATTCTAATTTATACAAAACTTTCAGCATCCCAACTCTTTCGAGAGTTTTATTTGCTCTTTTATGTTCTTTCTATTATCCCTTCAGGAGATCTGGACCACGTCTTCCTACTCGTCTTCCCCATTATTCACTTTGTTCTTTAGTAGAGGGTCGTGGAGTAGTATCTAGAATAATGTCTCTCTCTCTATTAAGCATTGTAGCGTGAACATCTAAGCATGTGTAACTTTGAATGTATGGTTGAAACATTCAGCTTTTGTATATCCACCATTCGCCTCAAGTTTTCCGGACAACTGATCTTTGTTAATCTATATTGTATTTCTGGCCACCATAAGCTCTCGAAGGCCAACCCAGATGTTATAAGTTGCATCATTGTATAGAGGAAGTCTCCCATGTTAATTCGCGGCTTAAACTGCACTACCACACGATAATGTTTGGATGGACATAATAAAACATTTTCTGCGCGAATGCTGTTTCATCTCACTGACTTTACCTACATATTGTTTTTGTGTCAAAATAAATCAGAATTTATGTCAGGCAGCTTTAACAAGAAACTAGCTTTGTTTATTATCGAAGCTTTATGTAGGTATTTCAGCTCTCTAGAATTTTACCTGGGAAACGTGGTATTTCATTCAATCTCTTTAAATAACAAAAAGTATTATTTAAAGAAATTGAGTCGCTGTTTCAATATTAAAGTAACTTAATCATATTTCGGTAACAGGCCTTAACAAACAATAATTCATGACCTGCGTTGTATCTCACGAATTATTTATTGTCTTATACTTAGAGCGTTTTAATATTCATTTTCATGTCTTAATTTTGGCAAAGTGAAATAGAAATAAGACTAGAATAACTTCTACGTTCTTATAACCGAATACATTATAAATACAGATATCATGTAAGAACATTTTCTTATCCAACTTATGGCGAAGTAATGATTGAAGCCGAAAAATTAAAAGCCGCTGTGTCAAGGCTTTTAACAAAGGAACAAATATTATTTATGTTAGATAAATGGGTAATTGAACCTGATCTTAATCACGAGTTAAAATTAGCATTTAAGGTGAGTTTATACAATTTGTATTGCAAATATTAATTTGGACACTAATAATTGTTGTAATATATACATTTACGTTTTCAAATTAGGTATTTGACAGTGAAAACCGTTCTTTCTTGGATATGGATGAAGTTCAATTAATTGTCACAACGTTTGATAATCCTTTCAATGAATTTGAAACCTTAGAATTATTGCGTGATGTCAATGTACGAGGAGATGGAAACGTTTTCTATGAAAATTTTGTGGACTCTATGTTTAGCATGGCTCCCGAATTATATGATATGAAGGTGATTGAGTGAAAATATTGATAAACCAAATGACTCACAAGTGGTTGAGAGACATTACAATTCTTTAAAATGCGAGTTCTTGTAATTGAAGTGTTTGTTAATCTCACTAAGTCGATTTTAGGTTCTTTAAGTTTTTTTTTAACAAACGCACGAAAGTTTCTGTTTATTGGTTGTTATAATAAATTAATGACTGCGAATTAGTTAATATTTTCATATCCCGGGTTGTCCGTTGATCACTTGGCAGAGGTATAATAGTATCAATCTGTTCAGTATATAATATCCGTTGTTTAATTAACGTGAAGAAATGTTTATATAATTTTATAATATTTTATTAATTTACAGGCAGAATTCTTGTATGAAAATCCTAAAGATGATCCTACCTTTTCCGATGTAAATAGCACTGTCCCAAATACTGAAGTAAAAAAATAATATCACAATCAATAAAAGGTTTTTGAATGTTACACTTTAAAATAAGAATGTTTAAAATTGTCAAAAGCATGGTGAAATATTTTATGTCAAAATTATACTCTTTTTCAAACTACGTTATTTGCTTTAATTTAAAAAAACCACATGTACGTATGTATGTTTGTTCACAGGTTTTAAGATGTATAAATTTACTTAAAAATGTAAAGAGGAAAATTATATAATTAATAAAATGAATACTTGCATCTAGTTATGCTTAAGTTAAATTCTTTTTACAGCTAGATAGCGGTAACCTAATTCAAAGTTATATCCTTGGTCTCTACGAATTTTTATATGCCTTTAATTTTACTGACCTACGCAATTTTTAGAAATTAATTTTATTATGTTTAAAGAAATATTAATATTTAAGTCATAAAAAAAGATCGGTTCCAAAATTTAAAACATAAAATTTATTATCGAAAAATGTGTGTCATGTCAATTCATATTTATTATAAGTTCAATAAAATAAATATGAATTGACATGACACACATTTTATAATCATACATTTTATGTTTAGTCTGTATCATGTCTTCTATGCTCTACTCATATTGTCTTCGTAGGCACCATAATAAAAAATAATTCATTATTTTCATCAGATTATATTAATTAATAACTTTTTTTTTGTAAAAATACATTTGTGTTAATGTACTCATAAGATTTATTGAAAGGATTAATTAATTCTTATCGTCGCAATGGACTTCGAAGACAATGCTATGGGTTTGACGTCCGAACAAACTGATAAAATATTACAATTTCAAGATTTAACGGGTATAGAGGACATGTCTATTTGCCGAGATGTATTACAAAGACACCAGTGGGATTTAGAGGTAAAGAACTATTAAATATATAGTAACTTGTGTTTGTAAAAACATGGTGATTAGCTTGGGGACATGTGTTATTAAAAAACAGTTTTGTAATGACAATACTTGCAATAACATTTTGCACTACCCTTGTTTACTAACACTAGTAAATATGAACGATTTTTTGTCACTTAAGGCAAATTTTTGGGACTGTAATATGAAAAAATCACCAAAGACATTACTAATCTTTATCATTTATGCTAAGTCATTACAATGTATACAAACATTTCGCCTAAAAATGATTACTAGTATATATAGACTTGATAATTACAGAAACAATTTTTTTTCAGGTTGCTATTCAAGAACAATTAAATATAAGAGAAGGCAGGCCTTCAGTATTTGCTACAGAAGCAAGAGCACCTCCTGTTGTACATGACCACATAGCACAGCAGGTTTTTACCGATGACCAACCAGAGGGTCCTGGTGGAGTTCGTGGACTCCTCCGCTATGTTGTGAACTTAGTTGTGTCTATGTGCTATAATACAATTTCATCTGTAGTAAATTTATTGTTAAGTTTTATCAGAAATGATGACAGAAGACGTAAGTGCCATTACTTTTTTAGAAATACTTGTGAGGCATATTTTTAACTTAAATGTAAATTTTAAATGCTTTAAATGTATATAAAAATATACATATAATATATAACAGGCATTTTGTTTAAGGACAGTATAATATAGTTTATACTTTCCTTAAACAAAATGCCTGTTAATGTTTAATCTCATTGCCATTGAAATATTTGTTTCAGTGGTGACGGATCCGCTGGGAGATGTGATGGGTTTTATAAATACCTATACGTCAAAGTATAACCCACACCCAGTGTTCTATCAGGGTACATATGCACAAGCACTTAATGATGCTAAAAATGAATTAAGATTCCTTATTGTGTATCTACACTCGGAATCTGCAAGTGAAACACAAAATTTTTGTAGGCAAGTTACATAATTCATTTGTGTTATATATTACATGTTGTGAATGTTAAAAAAAGTAAATGATCTTTAAATTTTGTAATAAAACTATTTTGAAATCTTTTCTTCTAGAACAACATTAGCAGATTCTGAAGTGATCCAATATATAAACACACATGCTTTATTTTGGGGATGCTCTGTGGAAAGTTCAGAGGGGTGGAGAGTGGCACAATCTGTGGGAGGTCGCCGTTACCCATTGTTGTGTGTTGTGTGTATGAGAGAGCATCGCATGACTGTTGTAGCAAGAAGTGAAGGCTCATGCTCCGCTCAACAGTTGTTGCAAAGGCTCAGAAGGGTTGTTGGTGATAATGAATCACATTTAGCTGCAGCTAGGGCTGACAGGTGAGAGTTTCACTTCAGTTTTTGATAACAAATATCCTTGTTTTGTGTAACACAAAATACTAGTAAAAGTGTGTCAGTCTTGAAGACATCCAAACTGTAGTGTACCAACATGACTGAGTTTCTGCTTTAGGGTGGTTGTAGTTAGTAATTTTTTTTCAAAACACTTATTAATATATGAAATAAGTAAATACAATGTGGTACAATAGAAATCATCATAATTACTTTGATATTGTTATAGGCAGCACAGTTACATTGCAAACCGTCATATGTTTTATTTAGTCACAAAAAAATTATTTTGGTGGTCTTGTAAATGAATATACAATAAAGTTTTGTCAATTATATTAATATTTTAGAGTGCCGTGATAGCCTAGTGGTTACGGACCTCGGCCTCCGAATCGGGGGTCGTGGGTTCGAATCCAGGTCCTGCACCAAT
>DWHU01000946.1:0-14736 GCA_018247975.1 Parides photinus | reverse complement strand
GACTCTTGTGGTGGAGACTCTGGAGGTCCACTCATGTACCCAGGCAGAACATCAGCCGGAGTACGGTATGTTATCACCATATAAAATAATACTATGTTAATACTATTATCATCATGGGAAGCCTACAAACTCAAGTTTAGCGGACAGATTGCGAAAAATAATCTTCTTAGGCCTTCGATTTCATCGTCTTGGATATAGAACGATGTCAATAATGATAAAGTTCTAGATAAATTGTTTAAATATTACCGTGGCGAGTTTTTTTCATCTAAGAATGTAGGATGGTGACTCGTTACAGAAGTACTTTTACTATAATAGTTAAAACGCATTTGGAAAAGTAATACACTAATCAGAGGGTCTTCAGATTTCAATCGTTCCTTATTAATATGTGACATGTTATTTCATTGTTAACGTTGATTTTTGTTGGAAATAGTAAAGCATAAGGTGGATGTGTTAAAACCATAAAAGATTTCAAGATTATCTTGTATTTCTAGAATGTTTTGAAATATCGGAAATCTGTTATGAAATACTATATTCTATTGAAATTTCGTGTTTATTTAATTGATGCGGTTATTTGGACGGTTAATGTTTTACTTCTTAATGTTCTGTTGAAATATAATGCTGTAAGTAATTTCTTGGCTAAGCTCGTCTGTTACTAACCTAAGGTTCGTGGCCTAATAACACATTTGTATTACTAGTGATGATAAGGTTGTGTTTCAATTGCAGTTACGTTCAACGTGGGATCGTATCATACGGCTCCAAGCGATGTGGTATCGGCGGTTTCCCTGGCGTCTACACCAAAGTGGCGTACTACATGAACTGGATATTAGACAACATGAGCAGTTAAGTTGTGTTTCGTAACTTGATTTGTAGCGTATAAAACGAATTGTCAATTGTTCTATACATAAAAAAACCACAACTAATCTCCGCAGCTGTAATCCTGAAGGATATGACATTTATAACGATTATCGCTACGCAAAAATTGTAACATGTTATTTTAATCGAAAACAGCTTATATCGAGTTATATGAACTGATGTAATGAACTATTTCTATTTCAACAATAAATACAATACTATTCTACCTCTAAATGAATTACACGTATTTCTATAATATTAAATAGAATTAACCATGAATCATGATTATGTACAACACTTTTTAACGCTTCAAATAATTTCTTATTTTCAATCACAATTCAGTATGTATAAAAAAAAACAATTGGGTTCTTTCAATAATTTTTGAATTTTGGATTTCGGTTTTAGACATATGCCATTAAAAACTTCTTTTTCAGTTACACGTATTATTAATTTTATTACTTTATTATGTAATATTGCCATATAAGAAAACAGTGTGTACATTAATGTTTACTTGTCAATACTTCATGAAATAGGGTTAAAAGTGTTTGACAATATTTAAGCTCTACGTTTGCGGTACGTTTTAAATATCTTGCACATTTCATAAAATTATTTTGATGCAATTATAACAACTAACATATCTTTTAGTCATTCTTTTTAGTAAAAAACGTAATTATTGACGGTATTTTACTTGATTTTTTACGTAGACTTCAATTTCATTAGCTGTCATACGTATAGCATAATAACAATAGCCAATTAAATTATAATTCCGTTTCACTTGTATTAAGACATAGTATAAATTTTGATTTGCAAATATTTTAATTGCGCGTCTTGTATAACCTTAAATAATTAGGTTAGTAATAAGTACAATGCATTCTGTTTAATTAACTATTTCCCTGGTTTCAATATATTGGACTAGATTTAGACAAATCATTCTGAACCTGTGCCGATTAGTACTAATCACGATATTCTATCCTAAACGCTTTAAGAAAAGGCATCTCATTTTTTTTATATTTTCACGGCACCCGAATGCACACTTCAGAACGCTTTCGTAACATTTTTATAAAAGTAATTACAAATCCTTATTATTGACTATTGTATAAATTTTTATGTACATATAGAAATTAACGTGAATATATAACGTAAGTAAAACTTATGTGTCAACGCACTACTTATTTAACTGTGAATTTTTTTCCAACAGATGTAATGTTGGAAAACAAAATATTCTACAAAATTTATTCGGTGCTATAATGCGTCTGAAATATTTATCTATTACAACCTTATTTTAATGTAATTTAATGGAATTATTGCACTTTAGTAGATATTTACTTATGTTGCGAATTTCGTATTATACCTGGCGAGATGTCGTTTTTTTAAACAATTCACCTAATATAATAATATTGGAGACTTGGGGCCTTCTCCCATAGTGATAATTCTTCTCATAACAATTACCAGATAAAATTTTATAACAAGGTATTTGCTTAAGTACTAAAAAATATTAATGAAAACCGTTAAAATAAAGTTCCAGTACCAAGTATCGTCGTTTAGTGCAGCTAATTTTGCTTCTTATGCTAATTAATTTTGGATAATATTTTTGGAACTTATTTTAGCTTTGTATTTCAAAAAAATCCTGGGAAGCGCATGTATTGAGAAGCAATAACGACTAATGCCTGCTTACTACATATACATAATGGAAATATGTATAAGCTTACTTATACTTACGTAAATACATGTAATTGTAAATTACAAGAATACTTTGAACATTGATCAAATCGTCGCGAAAGTTTATAATTAAAAAACATCGACTATTTATCTAAACTTAGATCATCTTTATACCATCCGTTTGTATAATGTAAACCCAATTACTCAATTTTATAACAGTTAATGCTGTTTCTCAACTACTAGTCTTTATCAATTGATGTTAATGTGATAATGTTATTTACGTAGTCATTTTTGTGTGACACTTTGTAAGTTTTATACTTAGTGATTAAAATACAAAAATATGTTTAAAAACATGTTTGTTTTTCTCATATCCACGTGTAATCTTCACTATATTTATATATTATGCGTAGAAAATGGTTCCATGAAGTCAACTTTTATATTACTATTGAAATATTTACAATAACAATTACTGGAGGTAAAAATGTGTTGTTAGAGACCGTTTTGGAAGAAGCAGGCAGTCTCTTTCTATTGCCTAAACAGAAATATTTAAATACTAGTTGGTTAGCCAGAGACGTTGTTGCGTAATTCGAGCAGCTTATATTAGCATGGCGTAGAAAAGAAATTATGACATTAAAATTACCATATGAATAATTTTTGGATCGTATCTGAAAAATATAATAACCTGACTTAATATTGAAATGTCACAGTCGCGGACAATATAAGAAATACTGTAAACTATATTTAACAATTTTGTTCTTCAACATAAACATGCTGATTTTTCAATTGGAAACACGTGAACAAGCCACAGAGCTGGCCACGAGAAAAACATGACGTGCCCAAATGTATGTCTGCTACCTTCAAGGTTTGTCCCTGCGATTTGTTTATCGTCGTTGAAAATGCTATGCGATTTTAATGGAACTGCAGGCGTTTAAAATTAAATGGCAACTTGTTGGGTATGATTGAGATGTGCGATAGAAGAATTTTCTCATAAATTTTCTTCTAAGACATTATCTCCCTTGGCTTCTCCAGTTAAAATTGTGGCCTTCACAATGTGCCTTCCTAGTTCGGCAACTTTCAACCGAGTACAAACCCGAACCGAAACCGAGTAGAAAACGGCTACACCTGCACACCTTAATTCTAACCTATGATAGCACCCCTTCCCCATCAACTCCAAACAGTTTAGGAACTCTACGTGATAACTTGTAGTGTCATCAGATCAAACAGAACAAAATAATTTTCCTCGAAACCTTGCAGCTTTCCTAATAATTTATTGTATAAACACAAAAGGACAAAGTATATTATCAAAGGTAGGAGGAAAAGGATAGACAAGCTGAACATCGAAAGAGTAATATTCAATGTTATAAACGTTTTTGTTCACTTGTTGCATCATATTTTTAGCTTTTATATTTTTTCTATAAAAAAGTTCTTATATCACAATAAACCCTTGTAAAAATTTAAATATAATATCAATAAGTAAAAAGTCTTTTATTTCAATCTTTAACATTTTCAGTATTTCCTTCCATAGTCTAAATTAATCGAAACAGGAATGTTTGCATCTTTGGAGTTACAAATCGTACGTAGAAACAAAGATTTTTTTTTAATGTTTTTGATACTGTGTACAGAAACGTTCGATTAAAAGTTATATATTAATAAATCTTTAATTTAACCGGTTGGCCACGATGTAGTTCATTTATCTTGTCAATACTCTAAAACACATTGTCTTGCTTTAAATAAATTTACCTTAAACATTGTACCGTTTTCTAATCACAAATCAATGATTTTCAAATTAATGTTGATATACCTAATATAAAATAAATTACACGTGTGAATAATTAATTTACACTTTTAACAATAATTTCAACCAATTAATAATGTCGTTGATAATATAAATTTATCTTGCGGTAAGTGTAAACGATGACTCATTTTCTATTTATAATTGAGATTTTTTTATGACAGGAACTATTTAGCTTCAGCAAGGGTTTTTGTTTATATCTGTACATGTGCTAGACCTGTGCTGTATTTAAAGGAAAATTTTAAATATTATCTGTATTTGGAGATATGTCAAGTTAGTTATCAAAAGCTATTCCTCTTTCTTATTAAAATGATTATTTAAAAATCATGGGTGGTTCGGAGCGGCGGTGTATTCGGCAACAGTTTGCGAGGTATCAGGAGCACGAGGTGATCCGGGGAACAACTGAAAGGTCTTCCTTACCTGCCCCACAAGCCTCGACACTAAGCAGTACCTCACAACAAAACCAAAATCTTGATGCGGTCACCTCGCCGAAGACAAAGGCAACAACTTCGAATCGCTGCTGCTCCAATGTTATTATTTAAAACTTGTATTACTTATTATTAATAACACCCTATTATCATAGGTAGAGATTTTTATTAGCAAACCTAATATATTTTTTGGAAGTAAATCTTCAATCACTCTTTAGGTTTACCGTCGAAGTTATATTATTATGTAATTGTATATTATTTGTACCGACACCAGATAAGATGGCTAGATTATTACATTACCAAACAGTAGCATCATTCAAGAAGCTTGTCCCAGCGCAATCTTAATTTTATCCTGTTCCAAAAATTTTACAAGGTCTGACCCATAATGCGCATTGGAGATACAAATTTTATAATAACCTTGATCCCGCTGTCAATGTGCATACACAACCTGATACAAATAGTCCATGTAAACAATTTTTTGAACTGTTATGTGATCTCAGTTTACTCGCCGTTGATCTCCCCATATTTCGTAATAATTTATTAAAGTAATTCAATTAATAAATTTTATTGAAATATATTTTTGTTACAATGAATTTACAAGTAACGAGACGACGCGCTTGATCACTGTAAAATTAATAAAATTACTGTATGTTGAAAACAACATATTAGAAATACAGGATCGTCTAAAAGTCTTGTATTTTTGTTAATTGAGATTCATTGGCGCGTCTTCTATCAAAGGAGGCACACTAAAATGTCATGATACAATCACGCGACTGGTTTAGCAACTTTAAGAGACTGTTAGAAAAAATTATAATAATACTACAGGTTTTGTTTTTAATTCACTTACGGCTTGATTATTTTTAATTTATACAATACATACTTTTACGTAACATTATTTCGGCACAAAATTAATTCTTAAAGAATTGGAATCAATTCAAAAATGCTTTGAACTACAATATGATTGATGAATATTGATTATAGTTTAGGAAGACATTAAACACCGCAAATTCAATGGCTTACTTAATTGCTTGCCACACTGAGACTGTCGATTATGTTGTGGAGTTCGTAAATACGATGATTAAATGTAGTATTATAAATTTGCAGTTACTAACATGGTGTGTTTTGGCATTAACATAAGCGATTCATGATCTTCAATTCAATTATCACATATGATATTGAGGTCCTATGTTCAAAACAAATTGATCTAAGTTCATGTGCAATTTAATTCTTAATTAAACACCACTTATTTTTTTTTAAAAAGTACGAAAAAATTTGTTTCAGTTCTTTCGCCGAATGTATTGTTCGATCTTCGTGTCCTTGAAAGCCGTCCAGTCATATTATAGTAAAATGTTTAGTGATCGGTATACGTGGCAGTTATTTAAGAGCATGATTTTTTTTACACTTGGCTTGAAACTTATTGATGATATTGTTAGACATATGGCGGCATGTGATTATTAACTCTGGACATTCCATTATCAAATAACTATTTTTTTATTGTTCTCTTCATATAGTCACTTCTAAAATAAATTAGCCGCCACATTCTCTTGTTTTATTATAATCCAGACATTATATAGCTTCGATTTAGTTTGAATTTTAAGCAGTTTTTTTTTATCTTATACTTCTTATCAAAAATACGGTTAATATTTATGTTCTGTCTTGGTATGAGCGTCATTATGTAGCATGATCATTTTTTCTCTTGTAATAATTTATTAATATATTAATTTTGACCCAAATTTCTGAAACGTTGTTGATGAAGACCGTAATAGCAATAATTTCATTAGTAAAAGTAATATATGCTAATAATAATGATAAATGAAATTCGTTGCGATGTATTATAATTGTGTAAGGAATAATAATCATTATTTGTTAACAAAATAACTTCAAAAGATTCTTCTTTAAGTGTGATTTCGACAAATTCAAGGTGAGCTTCGGTTTGTTGTTTGTTTTATTTAATCACCGGTCTCGCGCACACACCGCTATTCAAAACTAAAATAAATCTTAACAGGAAATTATGGAATAAGTATTAATCTCCTAAACCTTGGTAGGTTTAAAATGACAATACCACTATATTAAGTTGTTTATTTTTTAAGATTTTTATTATTACGAACTTTTTAGTCTCAAAAAAATTTCATACTGATGACAGCGTATAAACCAAAATTTAATTTTAAAATAGTTTGAAAAAACATGTATTGCATATAATTTCAATAAATATCAAACACATGGATAACTAGGTCCTAGATTATAAAAAGTATTCCAAAAGACTGTTAGGTATTATAATTTTTTGATGTTTCGCATAGTTATCTCGTATACTCTTTAAACGATGGGTGTCTATCGGGTTGTTTTCAAAGATAAATGTCCTGGTAACTAACCTTTTGCCTTCAAATCTGGTTATCTTGCCGAAAAACACGTCTCATAAACCCATTAATACGTAAATAAACATGTATTTTTAGCTATTGTTATATATATAAAACATTTATTATGTTTTACATTTTAAAATTCCATTGTTTCTTTATTCAATAAGTTAAAAGAGTTTTCCATTAATTAAAAAAAAAATGAGCCGCTGAGATGAATTATCAAGCAATTCAAGTCAATATATACAACTGAGGCGAGTCAACTCAACTTGTTTTTAACTTTAGAGTCGTCCTCGACAGTTTAATAAGCTTTACAAATTTAAGTAATTTTAGCAGTTCGCTTAAACATGTTTCGATTTAAGTTGGGTAATAAAGGATTTTCTATTGATCTCACGAGAATAACCCGGGATTCACTAGCCAACACACTCATTTGTGCTATAAGGAAAAAACAACTACAAAACATTGTCAAGCAGATGGCCGACACCGCACAGTTCTTAGTGAACGAACAACGGTGGGGATCGCTTGTCGTCTCTCATTTTTTTTAAGGTTTACATTTAATACAGAAATTGTTATATCCGGCTCATTACTAATTGTAAGTTGTGAAGACAGTGTTAAATTTATGATAACCTTTTGCACAACATATATTATTTATCTACTATCAGTGTGCAGAACGTCGTGATACTTATAACATAGTGAATTATTTTAATAAAAACTTGTGACATTTGGAATGGATTCAATATGCAAGGCTCTTGTTTTGACCATTCTGTTTACGATAGTATCGGGCCAGGGTAAGTACTTCACTTCATTAGTAGTTTAGTAACTGTTTACTTAATTCTAATGAGATATGTTTTCTTACCACTACCTTTATTATTGTTTACTATTACATAACGTGCCTTTAAATTGATTTGATAAACAAAAACAAGTTTTGTTGCGAAAATCACTAGGTTTAAATTAATTCTCCAGCATATTCATACGATTCGTGGACCCTGAGAATTGTTTTCTTTGTACATTTGGGTGCGAGCTGTTTGTGTTATATTCATTTAAAACCAAACTCAGGCGAACTTGAAAATAATATCACAACGCTTAAACTGAAACTCGATTTTACATTCGTTGAAAAAGAAGTTAACTTTTACTAACGGTAATAATGGTTTTAAATCTATTTATTTATAGTCACAAAAATCGACGTGATAATATAAGATGTACTGAAATTGAGAGTAGATGCTCTTCTTATACTAACAACAAAACATCTTCTTGTAAGCCTGATTTTAAAAATTTTTAATAATGTGTTTACATTAAAATGTAACTTGTGAACTAAATAAATTCTAAAGTTGCAAGACTACACGCGCGTCCGTACCTAACCTGCCCGGTTACTACCAACCGACCAATGACTTATAGCATAAGGAAAACCAGTTCTCTGTTATTATAAAAGACGCCCGCTGAATCTAATTTGTAGTTAAGATTTCTTGTATTTTGCCTAGATGAAACGGTAATGACTAATTTAATATTAGGTTTGGTATATCCGCAAAGTGACTTCTAGTTTTACAATATTTCCAATATTTGTTTTCACCACTTTTGCTATGGTAGCTCAATTCATGAGGCGGACGTCTATGCCTTTCGAGGAGGCAGGAGTTCGATGCCTACTGATCTTGAGCCTCCGGTGGCAGAAATAATCGAGGTGAAACCAAGCGACATGTTCCAATAACGACTTTTATATATACAACTACAATACGAACATTTGTGAACATGAGACTTCTACTTATTCGCAATTAGCAATCGTTGTTGTTCAAGTACTCTTCGTTCCTTGTGAGAGAAAAGATCGAATCCCAGTTAAGATAACCTTAAGTAGCCTGTTCAAATTTAATTACTTTTCTCATGTTCTTGTACGTTATCAAAATGTAATTTTTTTTATTATTTTTACACTCTGTTTTAGATGGTTTATTTAATATTTTAAATTATTGGAAAGGCAAAACTTCTTTCATGTCCCTATTGCCAAATATGACCATCGCAATCATCATAGCACTTATTCCTGGTGTCAAACTTTACTCCTTTAGTCTGTAAATTTACTGTGTTCTGGTTTGAAGGGTGTAAACTTGGGAAAATTAGCAGTGTAACGAGACTAGTTCGTATATTTCGATGTGACCAACTACTTCAATGTTATGGCTTACCACTAAGTGAACGTCATATTCGTGGCACAATGAAAGAATTAAAAAAAAAAAGGAAATTACAACAAATACTACAAATTTTCATGAATATTTTCTATACTCTGCTGTATTCGTCACTAGTCTAGAGGATTCTTAACTATTCTTTTACATACACATGGACAACGGCAGATTATTATCTACTTTTGCCGTTCGTTTCATATTAAGGAATACTAGACGAAATGCTTTCGAGATATGTCGTCCCCATAGAAGGATTTCACAAGACATGCTATACTTTTAAATTTCCGCGAAATTTATGGGAGAAACTCCAGTTAATTGAGGCAGACTTTGATTAAAACTTTTACCCTAAATTTTTAATGAAATCTTACTGAAACATCGGCCAATTTGCGTATAAAGTTAATTAGTTAAAAATGTTAACATTTATTTGTAGTTGCAAAAATTAACAATTGACATTTTTATTTTATCTTTGTTGCCATCATTTATTTTTCGCTGGTGATAAATGTACTTTATAGAGTATTCTGATTTATAACATTTAAAAAAATGGTATTGTATCTCCTCTGGACAAAAAGTAATAGCGATTTTCGTAAAAAAAAAAATTGCGTTTTCCTCGAAAGTTGGAAATTGTTAGATAGTTAATTTTTTCTTCTATGGGGACGATATTATGTGTAGACTATTTCATGCTGGTGTAATGGATAGTTTTCGAAATAATACTTATTTAATCGAATCAAAAAAAAAAATTTGGCTCTTATTGTAACCGATTTTTTATACCGTTACAGAAACATGTGGCCTTAACTCAACCTGCGTTAGGATAAACAATTGTCCTGGTATATTCAATCTGATTAATAACAACTCGGCTTCGTATTTAGTAAAGCTGGTTCAGACGCTGCGCTGCGACCACAGTAATGAAGAGGTAGGCATTAGCTATCTACTTCTGATTAAAATATTTTGTATCGTCACTTGAACCTTTTGCTCTATTTTCCCGAACCTAGATCGACGCCTAGATCAAGAAAGAAATATTCTCGCATAGGTAATATGTTTATATTCTTGTAGGAAATATACTTGAATTTCAAGAAATAAATATATGATTACAAAATACAACACCTAAACAATAGTTGAAAACAGATTAGTTGTATTATGATATTATTTGGTTGCTGAAGATAACCTACATCGATACCACTACAGCTTCTAGATCTATCTAGTTAAAAGATCTTCCATAGCAACGACAACAAAGAGGTGCAGTGTATAACATTCTCGCAACCAGCGTCACATTCTTAGCAAAAAAAAATCCACTGCCTTTATTTATGTATAACTAAGCTGTATGGCCGATGGGTTAAGTTCGCAAGTTGCTAGTTACCATCTGTAAGTCAATCAAACAATTGAAATTATGTTTTCAATGTCCGCGTTTATGAACCTCTTGGAAATAGCAGTCGGGAATTCATATTAGTAATAAGTTAAAGGTCAACTGACCAACATTATTTTGTTTCAGAGATTTGCCATGTTAAACTTCGGTGATAAACTAAAGAAATATTGTTTCTTTTAGGTTCACATTTGTTGTCCGCCTTTTTTTAATGAAAACAGTATGGTATTTCAACCACGGCTAGATATCTTGCCAAATACTAGTGTGTGCGGGATTCAGAGCAATGATCGGATCGTCGGTGGGTCTGCCACCGACCTGGATGAACATCCATGGCTAGTACTCCTTCGGTACGATAAGCGTAAGTAACCTTTTAAAATAATCGTAAAACGATAGTGTTGATTTTTATACTGGTTGTGTTCATTACAGATACTAAGCTCAACTACGCAAATTCAAGAGCTATAAATTTTAGTACATTCATAAAAATTTTATGGAACAATTTGTTTAATCTGTAGGAATAAATTATGAATGCAAAACGTGTTAAACGTGTTAATTTCCATTTCATTATTGAAGTAAAAAAGCATTGGTAAAAAAAAAAACTAAGAATTATGTTTCTTTCTTAGCCGTTGTTAATATACAGTGGTGCATAATCAACACTTGTAACTTTTACTGCATTTTGTAGGATTAATTTTTATCAGAAAACAGGTTTGGTAGACAGGTGACAATATTCAGCAACAAATGGCAAGAATCTGGAATTATGATCATAGTAAATCAGTAGTAGTTGAAAATGTCTGTGAATGTAAAGTTAAACACTTCTCTTCCAGTGGGTGCTGAAAGAGGCAACAGAAGGAAAGGCTATTATTTAGTATACAATTAAGAATATAGGTAGGATTATTCATATACACCTATCCCTCGATTTACACGGTACTTGTTTTACACGCTTTCACTTTTACACGGCTTCCCAAATAATTTTTTTTTGTTTTTATCGCCCTACTAAATGCTACTGTGATTGAACACGAGCGCTGTGTACACATCTCACGGGGAATCCCGAGCTTATGTGCTGACTTGCTGTACACGCACACTGTCTGTATTTCTTCGCCTAAAATTAAAGTTTTATCTATGGAAAATTGTATTTGAGTAAAAGTTTCAGAAATATTTAATTTTCCGTATTGGGTTTTATTTTTTGTTCTCCTGTTTAATGTTAAATAAAAAAAAAACGGGTTTCCGTAATATATTACATATTTTAACCTGTCAATGCTTTTTATTTCTGTGTACACCTGAAAATATACAAAAAAATCACAACTGTTAAATAGCAAAATTATTCATTTTCTGAAAGCTTTTCGATTTACACGGTTTTTACTTGAAAATTTTTAATTTTCGATTTACACGTTTTTCTCAGGAACGTATCTACTGTGTAAATCGAGGGATAGGTGTACTGAAATTGTGACCTGTGCGATATTGAGTGTTATTTATCCTTTTGTGTTATCTATGATACATAAGATTGGAGTATTATTATAGTACAATGTTTATTTCATTATCATTGTTTCATCATCATTGTCCTGCCCATTTCCCAATTTGGGGTCGGCGCAGTATGTCAGTCTTCTCCATGCATTCCTGTCAGACGCTATCTCATCATTCACTCCCTTACACTGCATATCATCTCTCACACAATCCATCTATCGTTTCTTTGGTCTTCCTTTCCAACCAAACACATTCATACCTAAAACTTTCTTAATTACATCCGTTTCCTCTCTACGCAAAACATGTTCATACGACATGTCACTATCATTATTTAGCAGCACAGAAACTAGCAACCTGACGTTGTATTTCCTGTAATTGCCTATGGATTGCTATTTGCTGACAAAAGTTTCTTATTTCATTAATATTATTGCAAAAAATTTGAATCAATAAGAGAAAATATTATAAATTTCTTGTTAACATTTAATGTTATTGATTACAGCACGTGGCTGGGGTTTCTATTGTGCCGGAGTTTTAATATCGTCAAGATACGTACTTACCGCCGCCCACTGTCTTAAAGGAAACGATTTACCTTCCACATGGAAATTGTAAGTGTTTTTATTTAATAAAATTTTTTAGTGTTTCTAAATTTATTGGAAGATCTAAGTCATAAATACAACGGAAAATTTGTTTCTTGTTTACAAATTTTCGACGATTTTGTATTAAGATTACATAAAAGTTAGAGAAAGCAATATCCTGTTTTGAGGTTAGTTTTACGGAATATGTAAATATAATGAATATTTTTATTTTAAATACTTATAAACCTTTTTAAATTGAATCTTTGGTGCATTATTTTGTATTATGTATGATATTTTAAACAGGCGTTTGTACACGTCGTAATAATTCATTCTGAACACATAAATAAATTTTAGTCGTGCTTATCGAAATCTGTAACCAAGGCCTGTCTGCATAAAATCGATTTAAAGAATATGAATATTGAAAACTATGACTTATGACTGGTTTCAAGTTTGTTAAAATAAATAAAAAAATGTTTCGCGTTTAGATCCCAAGTCCGTCTCGGCGAGTGGAATATTTCAAGTCAGAGGGACTGTGTCCAAGAAGACTGTAGTCCATCCGTGAAGGACGTCGATGTTATTAAATTGATACCTCACGAAAGTTATGACCCCTCCGATACCCATCAACAACATGACATCGCGCTATTAAAACTCTCGCGTGATGTCGAGTTTACAGGTAATCTTCGAAAGTAGTTTTCACTTTCACAAATAAATTAAATGTTATTTATCAATTGCTTAATGTTTATTAATAAAGCCGTAATTTTTCGTGTCAAGCCGTTGTTAAAAAACGCTGACATTAATTTTACGAAAATAAATATGAAGAAATTTTATTTATTATACAAGAATGTATTTTAAAATGAACCGTAACATTTCAAACAAAACATGTAAAAACTTATTATATTCGATACGATTTCCTTTCACTAACCAAAATATTGTATTTATTTTAGACTTCATAAAACCAATTTGTCTACCATTATCAGAAGAACAGCGGGTAAATTTATTTATTGGATATGATATGGAAGTCGCCGGATGGGGTAAAACAGAAAGTAGTAAGTTGTTATTTTGTTTTTAAATATATTGATGTATTAAATTTCGTTAATTAATATAAATACAGGTTAGCATAAAATGTAGTCTTTAAATACTCTTTCTTTTTATTGCTGAGACGGAATATCTGTTCTTATTTAAAACTGTAATATATTTGAACAATGTCTGCCGGATAAGCACAGTCGTCGAATTTAAATGAAATTTCATGTTTCAGAAACGATGTCTGATATTAAGCTGAAGGTGCGAGTGCCCATAGTTGATAGAAACAGCTGTGGAAATGTTTATAAGAAAGCGGGTCGTATGATTACTGAGAGACAATTGTGTGCTGGAGGAGAAAAAGGCAAAGATTCATGCCGCGGTGACTCCGGTGGCCCTCTGATGGGACAGATGGCAAAGACTCAGAACTGGTTTGTATTCGGAGTAGTTTCCTATGGACCCTCACCATGCGGCACTTCCAACTGGCCCGGAGTTTATACAAGAGTTGGCTATTACATGGACTGGATATTGCAAAACACTTTATAGACATTAGCAATTTTAGCTAAAGGTTTCACTTAACATATTTTAGTCATCTTGTTTGCAATGAATTATTATTAAAATTAAATGATTTTATTCCGAAAACAATTTATTTTATCTCATGCATAAATATTCACGCAGAACTTGTCGCATTAATATGGTGTAAAAAGATCACGTAATTCCATATGCGACACAATAAATAGAAATTAAATACGTAATAATCTGTTTTATTTTATTTGTCTTTATAATGAACTAATACATTTTTATAGAAAGCGATGTTCGGGACTTTGACTGTCTGTATAAAATGAATTTATATGCTATTAGAATAAACTTGGCAGTTCTTCAGTTAACACTGCTTTTTAATAACGGTGTAACGAAACAAAATTGCTAAAAATGTAATCCGGAGAGAAGAAAATGTGTTTGTGAAATTTAAAAATCATATGAAATGCACTAGGTATCTTATATATAAAAATGAATCGCAAAATGCGTTGGTAAGCGCATAACTCAACAACGCCCGGACCAATTTTGCTAATTATTTTTTTTAAATGTTC
>DWHU01000945.1:0-14745 GCA_018247975.1 Parides photinus | reverse complement strand
ATATAAAAATGTAGCGCTATTTATAATTATACATTTGCACTACATTATACTTAACGTATTAACATAAAACGTCTCATGCCTCCAGTAATTACACTAACTAGAGTGCCCTTCAAACTGGGTCATGTTAATAACTAAACCTTTGTGTAATAATAAACACAACAATACATATTGATATAACGTGAAAACACGTTACACAAAAACGTTTAAAATTTTTTTTTTGTTTTATAAAAGGAAATGAGAAGATATTTCTATTTAAATATGACTAAAGGAAACTAGTGTCAGGTCATCTGCACACATTAAACTGCCCTTTGTTCAACCAACGTCCGATTATCATAAAATCAGCGTTGCTAACTTCCTTCTACAGCTCTAACAATTCTAGAAACAAAAATAATCCTTAGCATATTAGATATAAGCTCGAAAATTAAGCTGAAGTAATAAAAAGCATTAACTCAAAGGGAAGTTGGCTTATTGACTAAGTATGCGAGTCTTATTGATATTAAGAGTAATTTATGAAAGTAGAAAACGACATGTGAAATAATCGCGACATCTTAAATAGAGTCTAATGAAGCCTGTTGGGACAATTTGAGCCAATTTGTGGCTACGACCAGTGGGTTATAAATACCATTGCGCATCAACCTCGATTGACTCTATATTCTAAAAGATAGGTCAATTACATCAAGTGCTCGCTCTTTATTTAGACGATCATGATGGAACGGTCAAAACTGAACTATTCGTTTTAACCATATTAAAGAACATCTACAACTGCTGTGTATCAGAGGAAGAGGTATATTATTTCTTTAAAATAGCACAGCTGTTTACTTATTATTTATTTTTACCACATATGTACAAATTAACATAATTTGGATTGTATAGAATTAAACGAGGACTATGTCCAGTAGTGGAAGTCCATCGGTTGAGATGATCATGAGTTGTATAATAGATGTTATTATGGATTAAGTACTTAAGAAAAAAACCAACATACATGTCGGTAAGTACAGTTAACAGAATCCATGGTTGAATTATATAAAACTATTATACACCATTCCATGTGACACAAAAATTTAATTTCCAAGAAGATAACGCGTTTTGAAATGTTACGGTCTACTCTTTTATATGGATGCGAAATACGTGTATTAAGCAAAGAGACAAAAATTGATGATTGAAGATGTTTAAGATCCCATGAAAATATTTCATCACAAGCCCAACTGTAAACGATGGCTAATGAGAACCATCGTATAAAGGAAGGTGGTGTATTTCGACCACCTACTCAATTTCTATTTTTTAATCTGTACCTCAAAGGCAAGATGCCGGGAAAACTAGCATCTGGAAGGCAATGGACAAAATATTTTTATGATTGAGCTGAACGAAGCGAAACTCTTACTGATCAAAAGTGTGTTTCCTTGCAATGGTTCTCCTCCTAAACTATAAGGAGTTGGAGATTGAAATTAGTAACATAGGCAGAGGACAGTGAAACGGTGGTCTAAGTAAAATTTGTTATGAAATTGTAATTGTAGTTTATGAATTATCAACACAAAATAATGGTGACAGTTACTAGTGACTGACATAGCCTCATTGGAGCATTCCAGTGTCATTCTCCCGTGACTGACAAGGTGGTCAATCCATTTTTTTTTTTCAATGTGACAACAAACATTTTTTTTTTTCAATAAACTTAAAATTTTTCAATTCAACCTTTCTTTTGAGACACCTTGTTTGAATTAGTTTGTCACATCAAAATCTATACTTCCTTCAGCTCAATCCGCCATGCACAGTGAAGAGGCGGTTCCTAGTATAAGAGGCTAGACATATTTTAATTCATTCACACTTAAAAGAAGCGCAATAGGATCGGAAAAGTTTCCTCAAGCTTAATACTTAAATTCAGTTTGAAGATGGCATGATGATATTAACGAGTAGGGAAACAATAATGATATGTTATACGAGTAACGCAGTACATCGATTCTTAGAATTATATCCGATTGACGTCATGATCTCGGTTCGATTTAGTTTCTCGGAATCGATGAGGAACTTTGGGATGTACACGAAACAGTTCGTGCGCGTATCAACTAGAAGTTCGCGAGATAAACTTCTTTCGCCGAACAAGTGTTTATTATTAGCTGTTTGTTTACATATCCTGTTAGTTTACTGTATGTAATGTTCTCTCCAGTAAAATTTTTGATAATCGAACATTTTCATTTACACTTGATATAATTTAAGCTTTGAAGTTCGCAATCCATTTCCATTTTCGTACACAATACGAATAATATTTGTGCCTCATCAAAAGCAGATATCTAATGTTCAAAGAAAATAGCAAATTAACCGCAGATATTTAATTAAATTTCAGTGAAGTTAAGTCTAACTTGCTATTACGTCGTCGTTTATTAAAACAATCTGAATTTTTAACGTTCTTATTTTTTCTCGCGACACAAATTTTTATTTTCAGCCTTCTGTGTGCTCTCCTGCAGGGACTCATCCTTCTCTCATAATAAGAGAGTATTTGGCATTAATCTATTACATGGTCCAAGTGCGGGTTGGCTGATAAAGCCAGTGATATTTAATTTCTTAAAGCGCACATAATTCAGAAAAAGTTTTCGGTGCGTGCCGGATTCGATTCCGCGACCTCCGAATCGGAGGCCGAGGTCCCAAACCACTCAACTAATACGGCTTTTATTAACATTGAGACACAGATTAGTTAACTGAAAACAAAAAGTTTTTTATTTTTTATACTATGACAATAAATTAAAAAGTTTATCTAAACACTTGCTTTCGATTGACAGGATTCCTTTTGTCCTTCATAAAAGTCAGAAATTATACACGCTGTTCTCAAACGATTTTTTCTTTGATGAATATCTTACCGGTTAATATAAAAAAAAAACGGTTAGTATATTTACCACATGATAAAATAAACGCCTGTGATTGGTTGAGATATTCACACAACATTTAGAATTTTACGGTACAATTTTGTCGTTACGGTTATCACCTGACAGTTTTTTATTAAAAGTTATTACGTTTGTTAAAATTAAATTGGTTCAGGTTATTATTATAACAGGATAGTATTTCCGTACCGTCTGAACTGATAAACATTTCTAAACTATTCCAACGCCATGCTGTTGATACGTTGTTTACAATATAGATATTCATTCCGATGATCATCAATAGAAAAACTATAACGTTTAAGCCTGTAAAGGTCTCTCGGTTTGATCTTAGTTGATATTTGACTACACATCAGTGAAACAAGAATTTACTGTAAGTTCCCTTTGGAAATGTTCACTGCATCTCGTGTGACCTCGATGACACCATCCGGCACATGTGCTAATGAGTCGATTCGATTTCAATATGATTATATTTCTGGCGCCGGCGGACTACGGATGATATTAGCAAATAGCAATATCCCTAAATTATTTGATAATACATGGAAATTCATTAGATATTTAATTTATTATAGAATGTTAAATAGTTTCGACCTTACGGTGTAATTATATTTCAAATTACACGAGGCAAATTTTAATAAGTTATACAGAAAAAATATAAAAATGGACCTTTTTTGGAATTTTTAGTCACAGAAGCGTAACGATAAACAATAAAATCAAAACACTATTGCGCTAACGTACCGTGAAGCAGCGAGAATATCAACGCAAAAACTACCACTACTACCATTAAGCGCTTCCTTTATTACATAATTTTAAAACGTTTGCACATAACTTAACAATATTATTACAAATTATCCGTTAATTAATATTAAAATGATTTTCTGTATGTCCTTTCCGTGAAATCGATTCGTTGGGATCGTTCACTTTTATAATGGATGTGTATTGTGCGATAAGTACGGCCCGATGTCTTTTAGCAATTTAAATTAAAATTGGAAACAACACAACTGTGGTACATATATAATGAATGGAATATAGTCACTGCCATCTGTAGGGGGAAAATAGGAATAATAAATAATCAATGCGCCGCTGCGTACTGAGCGGCCATGCGACGTTGCCAGCCCGACTGAGACGACGTTTACTACGACTATGAATGATCATTGGTGTTGATTTTTCGCGCGCAAAAATACACCCGGCACAGATTCACAAGATTTAATGCGTTCAATTATTCAACGTTAATAAAAAAAAATTGTCTCTTCCTTCCTTCTTAAATATTATTTTACAAATAATCTCATTTAAAATGGTCTCTAAGAGGACTTTGCTCAGGATCGAATCAAGAATGAGAAGATTAGTTAAAGAACTAAAAACGCCGACAGCCCCAAAGGGCACATATGTCGTAGGATCGACGGCTTTTGGATTAATAGTCCTTGACGATGCTGCAAAACTAAAGTAATGCAGAACCGATTTCAGTAGATTTCTTTGGGGATTGGGACACCAAGATTACGAGCTTCAGTCGGCCTGATCGATTGATATCATATGAAGAAACACAAAAAATCTTTATAGGGAACTGTTTTATTTTTAACGAACATTAAATGTTCTCCAAGTTTCAAAGAGGAATTTGTATTACATACAAACGCAACATGAACTCATGTTCATGTATTTACTTCGCTCTGAAATAACCCAAAAACATCACCGACTTTGACAGCGCCTTGAACTTAGTTTCCGGTGTTTATTTACAGGAAAGTACATTAAATATTCTCTTATAAATCGCAATAAACATTTTACTATACAAATTTCGGAGATGTATAGATGTGATTATATATATTAGGGACAAGTACACAAGCTTTTTTTAAAGCATTAATTTTGATTATTATAAAAGACTCGGTGCACTCGGATCGGAAAATCGTGAGCTAAAAGTATTGTATATAGTATAATTATCGTATGTGTAAAGATAAACCGGACACATGCACAAACTATGCCAACGTGTATATAGATAGTTGCATTAAATTAAATTGGCAGGACGTATACGTAACAGGAACTTATTAATGAAATTGCGGTTCACTTCCGTTGGCCGAATGTTGGAGCAGCTTTAGCTTCCGGTTTGACTTTGATCTTACTCATTACATTAATTTAATTAATGACATATAACAGAATAAGTGACTTCACAGAATTTGATTTGAAGAGGATATTAAGTAATACGTAATAATAATTTAATACTGTGTCGTCATTTCTTCCCATATTATATACAAGTTAATGTTATAGTATTATTATTACTTTCATTTAAACAACAAGTAAGAACTTTTATTATAGGATTATGTATAAATACATGGCAGCACATACAAGCAAATATTGATGGCATTTGCCTCAAAATTATGCCCAAAAATATTTTGACGACTTAGATATTCTCATAGAAATCAAACCAAGTGCACTAACACCGGAAGATCTAATGATAAAAAGAAACAAAGTTTCTGAGTATTCAAATCGGACGACGATAATAAGTCGTCACAATGTGATTACTAACACGATGATACTTTAATGTAACACTACGCTTGAAATAGGAGCCGGCCAGATTGCAGGTAATACTTGTACCATTGCAATATACACCGTCAATGGTGGCAGGTCTCTGTAGACGGCAATCATTTAGATAGCTCCGCAATTAATATTTCATGTATTCTAATGAAATGAGTACGTAACGAGAATTAGTGTTATGAGTCGATGAGTACAACGTGGCGTTGTGTATCACCGTATGTATGTTTCATTATCCTGCCCATCTCCCAAGTTATTTAGGGTCAGTGCAGTATGTCAGTCTTCTCCATTCATTCCTGTCAGACGCTAACTCATCATTCACCCCCTTACACTGCACATCTCTCACACAAACCATCCATCGTTTCTTGGGTCTTCCTCTTCCTCTCCAACCAAACACTTTCATACCAAAAACTTTCTTTATAACATCCGTTTCCTCTCTTCGCAAAACATGTCCGTACCAGGACAAACGACTTCCTTTCATCCTATCTACCACAGGTGCCACTTTCAAACTTCCTCTTATGTACTAATTTCTAATCTTATCCATTCTTGTGACTGTATATGTATGGTATCGCCGTATGTGTGTACGTTGTTTAAACTAGTCATAATGTAATGCGTATAAGGGATCGTGAAGACAGTAGCCTGAGTCGCCAGTTATTATGAGCGAACGTCTCGCACTGAGGAGCACAATAAGTAGTCGACTTCCTCTCCCACGTTTGGCAGAGCGGATGCCACGACTTGTGACCTCCGGCATCGCTCTTAAGCCCCCAACACATTTAAACCATTATTCGTATTATTACATCGACTGATATATAGACAATATATAGATAAATACTGCCCCCCTAGGTACCCCCTAGCTTCTATTTTGGTGATTACTTCCCCGATTTATAATAATAGTTAATACGTTAACATTATTCTAAAAAAAGTGTTTTATATATGATAGTAATTCGTATGCTTTTGTTGGTTTCATGGATCTCGTTATAATGATTTTTCATAGGTGATAGGACTTTTGCTGGAGACCATCTGGCTATAAACCATCACACCTCTCATATGTTTGCCGTCAGATGTGCAAAGATTCGAGTGTGCTGGTTCGAAGGGCGCAGTGGCTGATAAAATGACTGTATATTAATGCGACTGGCAGGCGTATGACTTACTACCAAATAATAATTCCTTTCGTTGAATAAAACTATAAGATATTATAAAATAAACGTAGTAATTTTCAATGACAAGAAAAAAAATTTTTTTTATTACATCATTATCAACGAGCAAGTACATATAATGTAATTTGAATATAACTTTTTGTAAATTATTGTTACGAATATTTTTTTTAGAATTATTACACGCTAACTCTATTGTATCCAATCATTTACAACTAGTACGAGGTGTTTAGTCAATGAACGATTACGAAAGAAGCGTCATGCCGTGTGACGACTTACGTTCACCTCCATCAGCAGTGCTGTACTATAAATGAATGAATTGCACACTACTGAATGGGCAAAAACGTTTTAACTATACTAAAGTGGAATAATGATAACACTGTTTGACAAAATGTATTCAACTGTATAAACTTAGCCTAGTTTGTTATGTTAAGGGTGCCTTGTAATATATTTTTAATGTTATGTTAGTTGATAAGTAGACATTAATATGTTTTTACTAAATTGGACTATCTCCTTAAATTTGTCTACTACAGAATTACTCTTTTTCACTTTCTGACTAATCTCTTAAAATATCAGGATAATAATGAAATGACTGTTTAATATGTTTGGTTATAAGATGTAATATAGCCATAAAGAAGTACTTTTTCTGATAGGTTTGTATTCAAGTATACATAAACCTTACCACCAATGAACAATATTCTGAAGAATAATGGACAAATATGGTGCCAGTGTTAAAATTGATTTCAATACACGCCAAATTTGAAACATAATATATTTTTTATTATTACTGAAATGTGGGAACAGAATCATGTTCTTTAATAAATACTTCCTCATTGTTTTCTCATTAAAGGAAACATGTTTCAAGATTTTTTTTCATAGTAATATTATACAGAATGAGATGAGTAAGAATAATTAATATTTTATATTTATAATTGTAATGGAGTTATTTAATCAGCATATTAAGTACTGAACTATAACATGACATGTTATTGATATATTTAATAATCATGAATCAATATATTCAATAATTATGAAGTAGCTATTTACAATATTTAATTAGCGGTAAATACCTTCCAGGCAAACGACCTGCACGCCATCTTGTTTAAGTCTTCTAAGCAGGATTCCGTGCACAGAATCAGGATCTCGAGGCGCTCCATCACTATATAAAACGAAGGTGCCCCGAGAACAACAATGTGTTATCCTCGCTTTTAATTCTTTACACTGAACGGTCGATGCGAGCTCTATTTTCCCTGCTGCCAGTCGTCGTAACATTATACTTGGAATAGAGAAGTTCACGGCAGAACGAATGTGAGAAACAGCATACTCATTTGAACCTCGGCAGTCGATCAAAACTGTGTCCCTTTCATCTGATCGTAGCTTTGCTAAAAGCCATTCCTTTGACACCAGGTCACACTCGCATTCTGAATCCATGGGCATCTTGCTATAACAATGTTCTTTTCTGTTTACACGAATCCTTTGCTTCTCTTCAAAATCGCCTGTTGCACTTTTTACTTAAGCATACGAATCACGGTTAGGAAAATGTTTATAACTTGTAACATTGTAAGAAATACAAAATATTTAACAATATATAATAAGAAAAAAAATAAAAAAGAAGCGGATCAACATAAACACCACACAGTCTTTACGTCCACAGCAAAACACCTAACTGAACGCTAAACAACGCGAGGCGTAGCCACAAGCAGTCTGACTGTGATACTTGGAGTCATAGATAAACGGAGTAATACACACTAACTATATAACAGCGTTAATATACAATGCTTCACGTATAAAGATCCTTCTTATAAGAAAATAATACATTGCGTTTCATGCAAAGAAATTCTTTATTAAAATAATAAACTTTGTAATGTACATCAAAATAGTACAAAAATCGTTTGTCAGTCACTATTCAGAGTAAGGAATGAAATAAAGAACCAGATAGAAATAGACAAAGAGCGAACAA
This sequence comes from Parides photinus, assembly GCA_018247975.1. Lineage (NCBI taxonomy): Eukaryota > Metazoa > Arthropoda > Insecta > Lepidoptera > Papilionidae > Parides > Parides photinus. The sequence continues at coordinate 6,244 of DWHU01000945.1, read as the reverse complement.
ATTCTGAACGAATGGAAAGTTCTACTTAGTTTTATGATTTTTACTCTGTTTATTTTAATATACAAGAAATATTTTTAATCTTAACATATTGTTTAGCCTGCCCATTTCTTCTTGTCTATAGTAATCAACGTCAAACAAAAATTTGAGACGGTTGCGAGTTTATTATTTATCAGTATTTTTAATATATCTCTATTGAAAATCCTTAATATTATCTTAAAATTACTATCGCTATGGATCTTGTTTACGACAATCTAGAAAACTACGATGACTTACATAAAATTGAAGAGGTAAATCTTTTTAGCGCCAAAAATTTTTCGTGGTCTATGTGTTATTACTTTTCTCTGTAAATTATATACTTTTGGTAAAATCTGAACATCTTTATGTATCTAGCGTTACATTACAGCTCGAAAACGAAAACAAGGAGCTTAAATATAAAATTGAAAAATATAGCTCTGCTATTGAGAAACTTCAAAAAGTAAGTTAATTTAAAAATAATGACATACTTTATAATTATAGTTTTAATTAAAGCCAAAATAAAGGGATTAACGATATTAATAACGGAAATTGTGACAATGATTTCTTAATAAACTAACGATTTAAAATTTGCAAGAACTTTATATCTATAATCAGCATGTATATTAATTGCTTTCCAATGATACTTATTGACATTTATTTTTTAATTTCATCTAAATTTAACAAATTTGTGCGAATGTTGAAATAAATAAATGAAACAAATAATCTTTATTTGCTTTGATTCTCTTTCATCTTCAATTATAGTTTAGAGTCAACAGTCTTCTGGTGGTGATTTAATGTTACTTTGCTTCTGCAGAAGTGTATCATTGCATTTTTAATCCAGGACAGATGCCTATTGATTGTTTAGAATATTTTACAGGATTTTGATTATTTAGCTACAGAGCATAAGAAACTGGAACAAAATTATTCATCATTACTTAAAACAGCGAAATCGGAGATTGAACGGAAAACACATATGATTAAAGAGCTTAACATAGAGTAAGTGTTACTTTATTTATTTTATTGATTAAATTTTTCTGTTCTGGTGCACAAATATGCAAAACGGCCACAGATTAAGGCAGTTCTACACAAGAATTGACATGTGGTTCCTGGTAATCCAATGAGAGTTTAATTCAACTACTGTTATTATGAACAATAATTAAATTAATGTTATATATAGTCTATCAATTTTGTTAGAAAATAAAAATTGTTTTGGAAGTATCCTTGTGTATGACTAGTAAATGTATAATTTAAGCGAACAAAGTGATGAAATAACTACAATTGTTCCTTGTTTGGGTTTCATAGTAACATATTTTGATGTTAGAAATATATACATTGTATATGAATATACATATATTTTGTTCCAGAAAAGACAAACTTGTAATAAATGCAAGACAAAATCAAATTAAAAACACTTTTAATAAATTTAAAGGACAAAAACATAAACCTAACATTGATAAAAAATCTGACACAGGCGACTCCTATGGGAAACAGGAACAAGTTGAAGTAATTAAACAAATCACAAAAAAGGACAGGTGAATTTACCTTTTCATGAATTTCACTTCACCTTATCTAGTTAAAAGTCTAATAGGATGTCAATGTTCATTGATATATAATAATACTAATTTACACTTGTGTGATCTGCTATTTCAAATGTTCAAGTGTATTCTATTCATTCATAATCTCAGCAATACCAGTAATAGGCTAAGGCTTGGAATTATATGTTAACTGTGTCCATAACAAATATCAATGAATCTATTTTGGGGCCATATTTATTGAATGATGTCGTGGTTGTTCTAATTTGTCTATAGTTACTTTATATAGTTATTCTGCCAGCATAATACAATTGATATATTCTGTTTGTAATATACATGGGAGTGAAAACTTAAGTAATAAGATCTCATTTTCCCATTATATAGATAATTATTTTATATAAAGTAATATTTAATGATTATATAGTATTTTTGCATGCACACATATTTTTGCTTGTATACTTCATAGGTTGTTCCTTTATTAGGTTTGAAAAGTACTGGGGAACTGATATATAATAAATGTGTTGTTAAATTTCAGCAAAATCGATGTGCATTTACCATCAGCAGATTTTTCACCTACTCGTAATGCAGATGTTGTAATTGAGGCAGGAAATAATTTAAGAAATAGAAATGTTAATAATGAAGAATCAACATGTACATCTAAGGAAAATGATACACAGCTGTTGAATAAGCTTTCTAGTAGAGATACAGACACAGTGGTTAAAAAAATAACAAGTAGACGGAAATCTATGCCTGTGTTGAGGTATGTGTTTTATTTCTTGATGAAATGTAGTTAAGTTTAAGGAATGCTTTGATTTTTAGTCTACACTATAATGAGGGTAAAAATACTTTCCAACAGTTTCTGACTTGCTTTTAACATAAAAATCCTAGCAACAACATGTGTTAATATAATTCATTTACCTTAATTAATAGTGTTTTTAATTCTGTAATCGTAATTCCAGTCTTGAAATGAAATTGAGTACAGATGAGGAATGTCAAAATAATAACATAAAAGAAAAACATAAAATGGAATATAAACAAAAAGATGAAACTTTTAAACCCACATCAGAAAGAAATTCTTATAATAATAAAACATATGAAACGTCTAGCAATAAAAATGATTTTTTTCACTATCAAGAATATTTACCAGGAAACTACTCTAGAAATAATTCAAATTTATATTATAACAGTGATAACTATAGGAGTCGAGACCAATATTTGTCTTCACAAAGGCAGAGAGAGAATTACAGCTCTGATTTGTATCATAGAGGAAGTAGAGTGTATAAAGATGATTACTACCAAAGATATGACTACAATAATCAAAGGGCATATCAGAGCCCTCCTCGAGAACAATCTTATCATTATAGCAGGAGCAGAGAATATAGACCAAATTATAATAGAGATTATTCTCGAGACTTCTTCAGAGGGAGGAATGATAAGGAAAGATATGCAGAGAAACATAAATATCAGAATGATATAGATGAACCAATTTGCAAAAGGCAAAAAAATGACTATGGATATAAACATGTTCATGAAGATAGATGGCAAAAAGAAAATGACCCTGGCAAAGCCCTAATAGCTACACCTTTAGAAGACACTGAGCATTTCTCTTGCCAGTCACCAGACTCTTTAAATTCGGATTATTATACGTGTGGTCCTATCAGAGGTAAGATCTAGTTATGTAAAACTCAGTAAATTTTTATATGGATTATTATTTAAATACAAAATTATTTTAGAAATAAGAAGCACTGCTATCATGCATTTGGATGATCCTCGACTTAGTAACAAGAAGTATAAAATTATTAATGATAATGGTAAAGAAGTATTATCAACTGTCACAGGAAGAAATGTAGATATTATTCCTATTAATAACATAATTTGGGGGTTTAAACCTGTTCCCATGCCAAGAGCATTACTTGAACCACCCCCAGACAATATAATAAAATGTGATAAATTAATTGACAATAAATTTGATAAAGAAACTACCAGTACCTCTGAAGATTCAAGAGAAATATTGTATCATAGCAGTGACAGGCATCAAGTTCAAAGTTGCGACGTTTCCGTTAATTCAAAAAATAGCGATAAAGATGACTGTGTCGTTGAACCTAACATTAAAGATAATAGAGAAGTGGAATCCATTAAAGAAAGCAATCAAAATAATATTGATGGTGCAAAGTTAATTTGTCATTCCATCACAGAAAATGAGGACAATAACGTTTGCGTTAAGACCTTAAGTAGTGGTTGTAAAATTCCGATATTACAATACAATTTTGAAACCTCAACCAAAAATACTAAAACTAATGACAATATCGACATCTCGTGTAAAGAACTTAAGAAGAATGACACCAGTATCCCGGATACATCTAACAGCTCCCACGATAGTAAATCTATGCCGCAACTTACAACCCGTCGTAAGTATTCCGACATTGAAAATAAATACGATGATATAGCTAACTCATTAAAAATTGTTGAAGCTGACCTCGTTTTAAGTGACGACGCTAGTGATGTTATTGAACCTCAACATCAAAAATGCAAAAAACAAACAAAATCAAAATTGAAAAAGAATACAAGCGAAGAATATTCGGAAAAGAAATTTAATAAAACTGATCTCAAAATATGTGCAAATTCCTCGAATGTTTTTGATGAGAACGTAAAATTCGTTAAGAATATTGAAAGACAATTGTCTGGTCATAAAGACAAAGTTGAAACGATGGAAAAGTCGTCAGGGCAAGTTAAAAGAACACGTAAAAAGACAGAAGAAAATCACATCTCTGGCCATATTCCAACGAAAGTAACTAAAATGAAAACGACTAAGAAAGAGGATAACGATACACCGCTAAAAATTAAAACTAAATTCTGTGATCTTTTTGGAGATAGCAGCAGTTTGATAACACCCGATGACTTAGGAATCGCTACACAAGAACTCAAAGCCAAAGAGGAATTCGTTACCGTATTTGATAATACCCAAGATGCTGTTGATTTAAACTTTAAGGAAATGGAGGAAGTATTGACTAATACTGATAATTCTCCAAACGATTCAATGAAAGATCAAAGTCAATCAGTTGAAGCCCGTACAAATTGTGTTACAATTAAAGAGATTGATGGTGATGATCATGAACTAAAAAACAAATCTACTGCTAAAGAAAAAGTTGGATGTAAAGAAATAAGATCAGGCAGTGAAACTCGTGGCAATTTAAATGTAGAAATAGATGATGCTGTTAAAATGATTATCATTTCAACGGGTAAGCAGTCACAAATTGATCTGAGGAACGAACCCGAACCTCCACATCTTCAAGATGTTGCTTCTGTTAACGATCTAGTGAAACCTTTTGAAGTTCTTGACGCTGTAGCGACTTCTACACCAGCCAAACCGGTTCATTGTGACCAAACTACTTCATTAGCAATGTGTTCAAACACTAATTCCACTAATAGCAGGATAGATGATTCATCACATGAAGTAAATAATGGTAAAGACAACACGAAAGATACAGATGTACCTGATGTCAGGATATTTGTGAAAAGGCGAAGAAAAGTTAAGAAAGTTTAGATTTATAAGTTGTTATTTAAATGAATAATATTTCACATAGTATTACAATATATTAAACAGAGTTTATTGTTGAAATAAGTAGCAACTTAACTCTTAAACTCTGTACTTTAGTAAAGTTTTATCTGTAATATTATTATGTATTAAGTTTCGTTATAGGCTGTCTCTCTTAACGTTATAGTTAAATTCTTTTGTAATTGGAACTGTTAAGGCTCTGTTTGCAAAATCGCACTATGTCGATTAGGCGCAGGTTACACCTTACTATAGCTGTCGATGAAGGAGTGTGAAACCTTTATTCAGCAAAAGCAGCTTTGGCAAACGGATAATATCCACCAACTCGCACTTGGTGAGCATGATGTTATTGATTTAATTCACGTAAGAGAGCCCCGACTCCCAGCAAAGGAAACATCATGAATGTATGTGTATAAAAAAATTGTCATGAATTTGTTTTTTAGTTTAATGAAGTATTATTTCAACAACTTATTAGTTAGTAGAGAATTTTTATGGAATACTTGGAGGAGGTACATTAAAATAACAATTGAAATAATATAAAAAATAAATTAGGGTTTATACTTGGCGTAGTAATTATTTTTCATTGTTTGTTTTATTTTTAACTTTTAACAGTAATGCTCTGTAACGTACCGTAACACTGTTTTTCATTTAAAGGCAGTGATTCTTTTAATTGTTGCCATTTTAATTTCATTATACCAATGTCCCCAGAGATTACGGTGTTGTGGAGAAAAATTATATTTATGTAATAAAGTATATTGAAAATAAATACTTGATTTTATACCCATAACAGTCTTTAATTTTTTTACAAATAAACTTAATCTACATATACATACAACTTATTTACCTACACATAACACATTTATTCTGAATCTGTAGGTTCATGGAAACGACAATTCGAGATCTTATAAGCCATGAGAAATAAATACGAATTTTAAGTAAATATTTATATAATATCATTATTGCAGCTATACGTTGAAAAATATTCCAAGCCGAGAGAATGAGCTGTGATAGCCAAGTGATTTGGGACCATGGCCTTCGTTCGGAGGTGGCAGAAACGGATCCGCCGCGCACCGATGACTTTTCTGAGTTATGTGCGCTTTAAGAAATTAAATATCACTGGCATTCCCAAGGAGGGTTAGCGTCA
>DWHU01000944.1:0-14753 GCA_018247975.1 Parides photinus | reverse complement strand
TGCTCTTTAGGGCCGCGTCCTTGGCCAGTTGATCCGCCCTCTCGTTCCCTTCCAACCCCGCGTGCGCTTTCACCCAAAATAATCTTACATCCGTCCCTTTCTCTCTCGCTTTCATGATATTCCCTTTCACTCTCAACGCTAAGGGATGGAGGGTGTCGGCCCTCGCGACGGTCTCGAGGGCGGACCTCGAGTCGCAAAGTACGGCGCATTTCTGCGCAGACTCGCTGGCCGCGTACCCTGTCGCTTCTGCCAATGCCAGCAGCTCTGCCTGGTAGACTGTGCAGAAGTTGCCCAACTTGAGTTTTCTACTGTGAACCTCCGCGGCGCCCCGCATTACGCAGAACGCCGCACCCACCCGATCTTCAATGCGGCTGCCGTCGGTGTAAATGGCCAGATCGGCAGCCGCGGTGGCAAGCCGGACATCTTCCGCGCCTTCCCCCAGGCAGGAGAACTCCACACCAACCTGACCAGACGGGTGTGGCAGTCTCAGAAAACTAACTGGTCCATCCAGCTCTCGGTCCCCTAGACCAGGTTCGGGTTGAAGGAGAGTCCCTCGTGCAGATGTGACCCAGAGGTAGACCAGACCGTGCTGCACCTTATCGCCGATTGCATCAGATTTGGGGCAAAAAGAATGGAGACAGAGATAGAAATAGGTCACTACCTATCCTACCTTCTATCTCACGATAGGAGGTAGATCTATTGCCTCTTTAATGAGTGACGATAACAGCAGACAAGTTCTGCTGAAATTTTGTAAGATGGTAATGGAGAAAGTAATAATGGAGAACAGGACACAGTAGGAAAGAGAAGATAAGGACAGAAAAAGTTAAAATTAATAATAGGAAAAATAAAGAAAAAGTGCTTTAATAAAATATTAATATAAGATAGCTTGCAATAAATAGAAGTAAAAATAAAAAGTGCATTCGAACAAGACAGACCAAAGAAATGAATAAATGCAAATAAAATAAGAAAGTATAGTAACGTTTAATGTGAGGAAGAACGGAATGTGGTGTGGGTATTTTTGTTTGGCTAAAAATATTTTTTTCACAAACAAAAAATCAGTTCAGAAGTGGTAAATGTCTTATATATGTTTTTGTTCATCAAAAAGTCAAAAGAGAACTTACTTGAAACAACTGTGTTACATTATGATTGGTTTTTGCTGAAGTTTCCATAAATGAAACTCCCCAAGTTTGAGCTTGTGCTTGACCTTCTGATGCAGTAACTTCCCTTATTTCTGGACTTTCATCACACTTATTACCAGCTAACATAACTGGAATATTTGGCAAATCAGCACCTTTTATTTCTTTTATTGTCTGCCATATTGGCTTTAGTTCTTCCAATGACTGTCGACTGCTTACAGAATATACTAATATGAATGCATGGCCCTGAAAAAAATTTTACCAACGTAAAACAAATATAACTGCAGTGAAAGCCAAGTGGTTTGGAACCTCTGCCTCCATTCGGAAGTCACGGGTTCGAATCCGACGCGCACTGATGACTTTTCGGAGTTATAAGTGTTTTAAGAAATCAAATATCACTGGGTTTATCCGCCAACCCCCACTTGGCCAGCATGATGGATTAAGGCCAAAACTGTAGCCAATATGAGAGAAGGCCCTGTGTACCAGCAGTGGAAACATTTAGTAGGCTGATAGAAAAAAAATCTTCATTGCCTATGTTCAAATGATCAAGTATACAAAAGTAGGCAATTTTCTTGATATATTAACACATTCTCATGTCAATTAGAATGTGAATGAATATTCTAATAACACATATTAATCACAGGGAATTCTACTGGAAGAAATATTACTTGTTATTTAACATTAGATTAAAAACAGATTATCAGTTTATTTAGAATACATACAGTTAAAATTGTTAAATTAAATTAAATATTCATCTTTAATTTTATTCACATAGTATCCATTTTATTGAAAATAATTGAAAAACCTTTTCTTCAATTACCAATCTTTGACCTTCAATTACAAATGCGCGTTAGTCTCTTAGTTTAGGTCTATGTGATAAGGCATCCCACAACAATGAACCCAATTTAATAAATTTTATTAAAAAAGATACATGAACTTTTTTATTGTAAATGTGTAACTGGCATAGATCTTTTCTTTTAGATACAAATTGTTAGTTCACAAATTAATTTTTAACTAATGAATAATGTATAATATTATTTAAAGACATATTTAACAACAATTGGTAGTGTACAATACCTTACTGATTGATAGTCTTTGCATAGCAGGAAACTGATGAGATCCCGTAGTATCAGTTATTTGTAAAGTACAAATTGTTTTGTTGCTGCTAATCACCTATAAATAAAAAAAATAGCAAGTTCCTACTCATTGTCATATATATATAATTGATTTAGTGAGAATCAAATATCAATGATTTATTCACTCCCTTTCGTGTTACATTGGATCTGGGCCAATACTTATATAAAATGGGTATGAAAATTACAAAAGTTTAATCATCCAGATGATCAGAAGCCCCCAAATGTAAATTCAGTTAGCAAGAAACAGTAGTGTTACTCTTACAGCTATTACAATTACAAATTACAATTTTGCATGTCTCCTACGACTTCGTTTATTATTTGGATTTATACAAAGACAAATCATAGTATAAAAAATAAATCTAGATTGTTTTTAAAAAAATGGCAATTAACAACGTCATATTCGGTAATTAAACAGATTAAACGGTTGTTAAAACATGAAGTAGAAAATTAACAGCAAAAATATTCTTTACCTGTCTGTAAGTGTCTTCGATAGTAGGTATATAAGACTCCCTAAATGTTCCTTTAACAAAACGCAACACAAGTGAACTCTTTCCTACGCCGCCTGCACCAAAAACTACAACACGATAATCATTGCTTTGCTCCGGCATAACTATTTTTTTCAAAACGTTACAAAAAATCAATTCACAAAATTTTAGGGCAGCAATTGAATATCAGATCGGTCAATGCATTTTTAAAATCTAAAACGAATTTTCATAATAGTAGTCTTTTTATTCTCACCAGGCACAGCGATAAAATGCATCGAAAATATTAATCAACATCATAACACTATTTTCAAATATACAACGCCCAAGAAACATCAAACTACGTAAAGATTAATCACCATTTTCAAAGAATGACACATGTCAAAAATAGATTTTTACTTTTCACGGGTTACTTAACTAGATTTTAGTTATATTATTGACTATCGTTTCAATGAAATTTTCTGTTAAATATAATTTTTTAATAATTTGTAAGTAAATTGAATGGATAATAAACTATGAATAAGTAAAAAAAGTTATGCACATTTTAGCAATGAAATCTGTTACATTTAAATACCACGTCATCATTACCCTTATCAAAAATATTAACACCAGTAAGATCTTTAAACCAAAAAAAAAACAGTTTCTTTTTAAGTCACCTTTGCCGATAGTGTTTTGTAAATGTAAACATATTTTAAATTTTTTCAAAAGATCTATCGTTGCTATACATAACAGGCTAGGGTAAAGTAGACATATAATTACATTTCAGATAGATAATGACATCCGAATGTTTACTTTTAAAAAACTGGTTTGGAAGCAATTGTTCAGTTTCAGAAGAAAAAATTAAATGCTCCTCGATAATCATAACAGTCAGCAGTATAGAAATTTTGAAAGATAATAAAATTTGTATACAGTACTATAACTGATTTCGCACTATATAATTTTTATATGTTGCAAAATATCTTCCACTGATATTTTTGATTCAAGACTTATTACAGGAGTACCGCGATAATAAATGTTATTTTTCAAATTTAATAACTCTATCTAAAAATAGTATTAAATTTTATTCTTCAGTTACAACAAATATTATCTGTGCGTTGTGCACATATATCGAGGACGGGTCAGAAAATTACAAAATTACAAATGGCTTCCGTTTCCAAGTTTCGGCTGCCGTAATTCAACTCTTGGCATGGTATTCTGAATCGAGGTTCGTTATAATTAAATTAGCCTTAATTTGTAGTTTTATTTGAACAGTCACATTTCTTCCAGCGATTTACTTTTTTTTTCGGTATATGCTAAAATTTTTATTTACAAATGTGCCGGGTATATAGTCTATTTTTTATACTATGTTTTTTTGCGTTTTTTTTATTTCTATTACCTTCTATTAGTTACGCTAACTACATGTAACATAAAAATAATTTTAATTATATATATAGAACCAAACCAAACTGAGTAATCTATGTAAATTTCAGACCCATTAGGCGAAACGAACGTGTTCGATCGAATAATTAAAAAATTGTACTTGCATCATGGGCATACAAGACCTACAAAGTTTTTTAGAAAATGAAGGCGTAGGAGTAGACTTATTTAGGATTGCCAGAAATCACGCTGGTGGTTTTCGTTTAGTTCTAGACGCAGAAGGTTGTCTGGATCGTTTATATGGAGGATATTTTTCAGGTAAACTTAAACGCTGTATTTTTGCGGTATTTATTTAATAATTATTGCCTGTTACCCGTTTTTAAAGTACAATTAATAGTAGTGGCTATTTCATGGTCCTGGTTTAAAAGTATGGTTTGAATTCTTATATTTATAGACTGGGCATGTGGTGGACAGTGGGCAAGATGTGTACAATTTTTGACAACCTTAGCCCAAGCACTTGCTGAACATCAGGTAGCTCTCTGTGTCTGTTTCAATGGTGCACATCCAACACCACCAGCAGTTCCACAGAGTTGGATCCAGACTCAAGCAACTTACAGGCAAAGAGTTAATTCTGTAAGTATTGTCCATATTTAGCATATTTCACCTATTTTAGATCTTTTCTAGATATTATAAAACTATTAAAAAGTAAATTGATTATATCTAATTATATTTTAACTTATTTACATTAAATTGTTGAGTCTAAATGCATTGACAGTTTTTTTGGTTTTCAAGTTACATTTACCTATAGTATGATCAGGAACCAAAAAAAAAAGGTTGTGAAATTTTGAAATAATAACCTAGTCAACATATTTTTTTTGTGTAAAATTGTTTTCTCGTCACGTAATTAAAAGACGGTGTTTACTTTTCAACTGTTACAGTGCAAATCTTTCTTATAGGTATTGCGTCATATAATAACCAAAGGGACTCCTCCACCCAAAGTTTGGTGGGTACCACCAACTGGTCTACATTCATGCCTTAGGACAGCACTTCGTTATCTAAATATCCCTATTGTGAGTTGTTGATTATCTAGTATGTTTATATATTCAGTATTTCACCTCTTCAGGACTTTGAAGTTTCACAAATAATGCAAGTCAATGTTCATTATTTGATTATGCCCCAGATTATCTGCACATAAATTAATAATATTTTGTTTATAAGTATTGATAAATAAACCCATTCTAACAAAATTATGCAGAAACATTGATAACAGATTTATTCACAGATGGTGTCTTCCGATGATCATTGCCAAGAGGTTGTAGGTCTATGTAGAGAAAAAACCTATGCTGGTCTTGTAGGTTGCTCTGGAGAATATTTAGTTTTTCAACCTCCAAGATACTTCAGTTCATCACTGTTAAAGCTTACATATCGGGTATATTTAAGTTATTTAATATGTTTATAAAATAACATTATTTTCTCTACAATTTTTTTTTAAAGGGTCGTATTGTTTATAATTTTTATTTATGCATTTTAGTCATCATTAGAAACAAAAGAATACTTGGTTCATGAGTTGCCAAAAGTCCTAGATGTATCACAGGATAGATTATGTCTTATAGCTGCATTACTGGGAGGCACAATTTTATCTGAGCAAAGTCTCCAAGACTTTTATAAGCGTTTGGGAATTACACAAAAGAAAGTGAGTTGAAGAATATTTTAGTAAATTTTTTCCAGATAATCAATTCACTATAAAAGTTATGTAATGAAACTTTCCATGAAATTTAATAGTCTTGGCAGGAGATGTCTAAAATAAATTATACATCCTTTTCATAACTATTTATCCCTGTAATTTCTTTTGTTATTGCAGCAACAAGTTCCACCAGAAACTTTTATTAAAACTATTTGTCAATTTGTTCGAGAATTACCATCTTCTGATATTGATGGTGCCTGTATTGAAATATTTGGAGACCTAAATGATCTCCGTGCTGCTAAACTTAAACAGGCTGTTCAGTATTATCTTAATGGAACTAAAGATGGTTTCCTAAAATACAGGACTGCATCAGGTAATTATTTTTATAATAAATAAATTTTTAAATTAATAGCTATGACCATTATAACATAAATTTCATAATAATATTGAAAAAAAAGATGTAAAGTACCTACAAATTTGTTGCAACATACTACACATTGTATCTATATTTTTAAGGACGTCGTCCAAAAACCAACAAAAGAAATAACAAACCGGACATGAGCCCTCCATCAACTTCTACTGACATGGACACTACTAAACTGGCTACTGAATCATCAGAACATGAGGTTTATTTTTTTTTAAGCACATTACCATTGCTATGGTCATCCACGCCTTTTATATCACAAAATCATTGGCATTTGTTGGCAAAGCATTGATGTGTGCATGGACAAAATTATTTAAATTTTGTTTTAGCCAAGTGCATATATAGATATTATTATTTTTTCATGTTAATTTTCTTTTCATTAGATGTTTTCTTATTTTTTAATTCTTATTTTGCGATATGTATATAGATATTTATATATTTTTCATTTCATAAGTTAATTATGTTTATAACAAAATTTTATTGGTTACATTATTTTACCTATGACTAAACTCTCAAAAATCATTTCTCTTTCGTTCCGATTTTTTTTTGGTAGAATATATTTTAATTTATTTATCTAAGCACTTGATTGGTTGAAACATCAAACCCTGAAAAATTACAGCAAAAAGGCTTGGAAGATTACAAACTGGCAACTGTGAATGCATCAATTCATGCTGACTTTAGCATGGAAGAGGGCACAAATGATATCAACCATGCTATTGCATCAATGAACCTTGAAGGTGGAGATGGGACTCCTGCTAAACAACAACAAGGGGTTAAAGTTGGTGAAAGAAATGATAAAGAACCTGCTGCAAAGGAGGTGTGATTTTATCCTCTTATATTACTTCATTGAACATACCTTTATTTTGATGAAATTGTTTATCAACATTTCTTTATTTAATGGGGATTACTAAAATTTCAAAGAATGTAATGTTCATATTTGAAACAAAAAACAAAAATAATTACCAAAAAATTTGCGGTTATAAATTAATTCATAATGTTATTTTAACCTTCTACATGTTCCCACTGCAGGGACTCTGCCTTCTTTCATAATGAGAGAGTATTTGGCCTTAATACACCATGCTGGTTAAGTGCAGGTTGGCAGATAAAGCCAGTGATATTTAATTTCTTAAAGGGCACATAACTCAGAAAAGTCATCGGTGCATGCCGGATTCGATCACGCGACCTTCGAATATAAAAATTTCTTTTAATATGTTTTTGTTGATTTTGTTTACATGGATACTTTCTTATAATAAATAAAAACAAGAAGTTAAATTATACATATGAAAAATACATTTCTTTTTAACTTACCGACTAGAATTAAAGAATACTGAGTACTCTTTAAAGAAGTAATAGAAAAAAAAATCCAGAAAAGAATGGTTTATTTACCTCAAGGTGTCGTAAAGGCGCGCATGTACAATCTCTACAGACCTAGCGAAGAAAAATATTGAAAGTAAGATTTCCGTACTTTCATTGCAATGGACGTACGACATCAGCCAACAGGCACTTGCGGGAACCAGAATTGGGAATGTCGCACGTCCTATGACCTTAAATCTCGTGAGAAAAGGTCCTGTCATAAAGATAGTAAGATGTGCGATGCACACCGGCGCAGTAGTTTTAATAGGCACCGGCCACGGCACTCAATAAAATTGGTCCTTTGTTATGATTTACTAGAGGGCGAAGGGAAATCATTTCACATAGGAGCTACGTAGGTTAGAGAGTACTTTAAATAAGAACTCTCTAGTTTTAAAGTAGGCAATAAGAAAAATATTGGTATTCCAGTGTGTGCAAAGTGTTGGCAGAATAATTCAAAGCGATGACAACTGCCCTCCTGCACCAGCGGAGGTCCTACGGACATGCGCTGAAAGGCACGCCCGCGGTCTGATGCACCCTCAAATGCTTTCAATTCTCACACACCGCCAAGTTGCTCTGCCGGTACTTATGGAGGATGATAACCATCGGGAGATACCATCTATACATCACTTCTTTAGACCAATCAGGCAAAACGTTTACGCCATTTTGTACAATATGCATCATCATCGATTCATGGCACAAAAAGCTAAAGGTCAGTTACAAAAAAATATAACTTTTATTATCCTTTTTGCAGGACTTATTATATTGCTTTACATTGATTAAGATTTTATTACTTTTAACATACATATGAATCACTTATTTGTAACATAATGAACCCCAACCAGTTTCTGGTGTGACTGGTCTAATGCCACCTGCATATTTAATTTTACATTTAGTCATAACTTACCTACTTCTTGTGTATATAGTCTCTCTTATGCTGAGAGGCTTAGATAATATTGGCTGCCATAACATAAGTTATTACAACAAGAGTACAAAGTTATTTTTTGAACCAGATATAGTAGTAACAGATTTCAGAACCTTTAATTTATTATCAATACACAAGTCGAAATTAAAGAATGATGTGTTCATGGTCAGCATAAATATTTGTGTGATTTTTTTGTAGTTCATGTTGTACATGCTGTGATGTGACTTCTATGTACTGTGACAAACTAAATATTTCAGAGGAAGGCACAATTAGTAGTACTATTGTATGTAATGAAAAGCCATGTCAAGTTCAGATAGCAGAATGGATATATTCGCGAGTGAATCCTGGGAAGAGTCCAGAATTGGTGCCGGGGATTGTTCTGGACTGGCCTGTACCAACTGTGCAAAGGCTCTGGTTCGGGTGAGCTTTTGTGTTACTAGCTTATTTTACTCTACAAATTTAGGAAACAAACAGGACAGATGTTGAGGCTTGTCGACCTATAGCACTAGTTAAGATGATAAAAACTACGTTACCACATTGTAGTTGTGATCATGGACCACAAGATGTTGAGAGGCGTTGTTCCAATGTCTAAACATTCAATAATTTATGAATAAAGTACATGAGCTCTAAGTTCTCTAAAGAAACTATGTAATATTATATGTGAAATATAGTCACAAATTAATAAATAAAGTCTTTCTTTCGTAATGAGAGAGTTGTGGCCTTTATCCACTATGCTGACCAAGTATGGGTTGAGGGATATTGCCAGTGATATTTAATTTCTAAAAACGCAGAAACTCTAGAAAAAGTCATAGGTACGAATCCTGCGTCCTCCGAATCGGAGGCCGAGGTAAGCTTTATATTTAAAACAAAAACATGATAATTATCCAGAAATTTTGTTTGGCAGCCATTTGGTGCCCCTTTAAGCGGCCTGAGCATGATGTACAGCCCAAAGTAGCCCTTTGTACACAAGATAGAAACTTACTCCAACAGTAAAGACAAATTATAAATGTTTATTTTTCATTTGAGCTGACAGTTGAAATATTTAATTATATTATTCATTATCAAGAATGTTAAAATTTCTGGATTTCGTTAATATTGTAGAACGGCGCAAGATGATAAATGTCGACGCATGCGCGCATTTCTCTCGTGCATGCGGTCCGATACTCCACTGATGTTGAATACATCCTATGTACCACAACATTTACTGATTTTAGCTACTGTGTTAAGGTAAGGAAACTTACTAGGCCACTTGTTTTTTTTACAGACTCCTAATTTTACAATATGAATAGGCGTATTTAGTCTTTTTCATATGCATTTTGTTAATATAACCCTAGTTCTTGTCCTTATTTTATTTTAAAGAATTTGATTAGTTTCTGTTGCAATATGTTGACGAGACTTAACATGTTATGTTTCAAGTTGATAAGCACAATGTTTAGCAGATAAATATCTTAAGACGGATGTACTTAATTAGAGACACTTTTCGTAGACGGGTGTATCACTTACTATGAAGAAAATTACCTGCTTTCCACTCCATGAGGATTCATTGGATACATAAAAATCCTTTTTTTTATTTCTACTGGGCTAATCACTCGATTCAGAGATATAAAATAATACAATACATTTTGTCATTATTTATTTAATGTGTATAATTTTCAGATTTATAATGACATCTCAAATTCAAATTTTACGCCGTCAAGAGTTAGATGCATTTTTAGCCACGGCTTTTTCAAATGATCTCATGAATGCTGTTCATCTCCAAGAAATGACAGTAAGTGATAACAGACCTTCAGAACTATTTCGATAAACAATTTTTTTTTGTTTTTTGCAAGATGGTGCGGCTGAAAACTTATTTTGCATAGACTAACACTCACACATGATTTGTTATTGCTGCTTAATAACGGTTTGCCTCCTGAGATTTGTACTCTTTATTTCATTGCGGCTGGTTATGGCACGGCACTAAGCTGTGCAGAAACATGGTAACCAGTGAAGTGTAAAAATAATAAATAAAGAGATTTGGTCATAAAAGTTTGATTATAGTTTTAGATCTCGATTTTTACACATAATCACATTCATTGCGATTTCAGAAACCTATATTAGACATAACGAATCTACCATCGTATAACTACACTCCTAGTAGGAACAGTATTTTTTTTTTACATTAACTCATATTCCTGACTGGTAACGTCTCTATAACTCCACCATTGGGTACCGTTTTTGCAGATGTTTTATGTAACGCTTTCTTCTTTATCTGCGATTGTACAAATTGGTCTGCGTAACGACTAAATAAAAAACTATGTTAAAAAAAGTGCATCATGAGTGAACTTGTGACCGTCAGCTATGTGTCAATTAGGCCGTGGACCTCGGATCCATGAGTCAGTGGCATAGTCTAAGTAAAGAAAAAATTACTCACAGATTATACTTAAACAAAAAATATATATTACATTTATTAACCACCAAGTTGTGCTCATCAGATTGTCTCTTGTAGTACACAAAAAAGCAAACTAATATCTAAACTTTCTCTGAAGTGCAAGTGGCTCACCACTTATCATACAAAATGTAGTTTCATGTTGTGGCGGTCATTTGAAGTTAGGGATTTTTTAAACCTACGGTACTATATGAGTTCTGAATATTCTGGTCAAACACATTTAACCAAACATGATCTCATTACCTCTTGACACAAATGAAAATGAGGTCAAGTGTTATTAGCCCATTGTAGAAAAACAGGCTTGGTTAAGCAGATTTTGAGATTGTTTTACAATCAAAGATAATTCTGTATTATTCACGTTTCAGGGATATTAAAATACCTTCATCTGTATATTTTTTCATTATTTGTGTTATATACTAATTATTTTTTGTAGGTAAACGGAATCAGTGGCCGCGGGGTACAGTTGGGCGCGCTGGTCATGGCTGGTGCGGAAGCGGCGTTGCTGGCCAACGACGCTTGCGGTGCACCCGTACCTTGGCTCGTGGCCGCACCTTGGTTGTATTTCGACGGGAAGCTACTTCAACGTAACCTTCATCGCGCCTCGCATTGCAAACATTTAGCACAGTTATGTGATAACCATCTCGATACTGTTGTCAAAGTAAGAATTGTAGCCTATTCTTTACTTTTTTTTATGTTATGAAGTAATATTTCACCCTAATTTGACATAGCGGATAGTATTGGATAGACAATTCGGCTGTGGATGGTAAAGCGTGCTCATCAGGAATAATTTTTCACTGTTCTCATATATTAACTGTGAGATCACAGCAATGTTGTTACGGCGGCGAATTTAGTATATAAGTAGTGTGGGTGGTTCCCAAAAAACCTAACTACCAACCAAATTACAACATATGGTTATTCAAACTCGGTATATCTATATTATAAGTGGCGTAGCTACTGACTGCACTAGCACATTAGGCTCCATAAAATTAATAACTCATTCAGAGATCTTTATATACGTTTTTACAATAAGATTCCTGATTGTATTCAACAACTTAATATGCACAAATATATGAAAACCGATAAAGCTAGATTTTGTAAAAAGCTCATTATAGAGTTGTGGATTACTTAGAGGATAAAACTGACTAGAATTGAACTGGTCCTATAACTCCAATAGATATTTCTATATACAATGACTAAATGACAGGTTCTTCAAACACAATAGACAAATGTTTTGCTATGAAGTTTGTTGTGTCTTTTTCTCTGGAAAAAACACATAAGAAGTGGCGAAGCGCAGCCGTTTTGGGGACTGTATTTTATATATATTTGAAATATGGTTCGAAAAGTGTTCAATATAGCCTAATTTGAACAATCTAGTTTGCACTATGTTTACAATTACTTTGCCATTTCTTTTAAGAACATATTTTTTGGTAGGTGGAGAGAATGCGAAAAGCTATTCTTGAAGGAATAGAGGTAGAGTTTGCTATGCCGCCTTTACCATTGGTGGCAGGAGTCGTAGGAGGTGCGCTGGGTGGATCTCTCGGTGGACAGCTAGGTGGCTGGAGTCGTGGACGAGGTCGTGGTAATGCGGCGCGGCTCGAGATAGCTGGCGTTGTGGTCGGGCAATGGGACGGCGGCAGTTATCCCACTCGCACTCATCGTTACCCACAGGTATCATATTTTTTTGTGTACATATTTATGTACATATACTATTATTCAAAGCAACTATCATTTTAGTGTTTATTGCCACTGGTTTTAAATTAATACAAATTAAACGTTTTTATTAATCGAACAGAAGAAAAGCGGCTAGGTATTTTATTTGTTAATGTTAACTATTGAGTTTTACAGCAGGTGAGCTATGTCGGGTATACTCCACCGCTACGTAACGCCTATGGAGGACGCGGGTGGCGCGGCGGACGCGGGCGCGGGCGCGGCTCGCGCGGATTGACGAGTGGGGCGAGTCGTGGTGCCCGACGCCCCCGTCGCGAGCACGACGAGCCTGCTAAACCGGCCACGCTCACCGTTAACGGGTAAACATCTTTATTATATGTTAACTAAAATATATTCTGAATGGAAATAACCACCATTCAAAAAAATCTAAAAATAAACTAACCACTAAAAATTAAAAGTAAAACAGATTTGCATAATTATTCATTAATCATAAATAAGTACTTTAATAAACAATACGATCTTTTATCGATAGAGTGTGTCTGAAATTAATATATTTTTTAGTTGTAATTTCTTTTCTTTCTTGTCTACGCCTCATGATTGAGAGTCGTGACCATCATAACTTACTCCATCTTGGAGTGCTCTCCATCTCCTGTTTTTCGCCATTCTATGTAATTTTTACGTCAAACAAATAATATGTTAAAGGTATTAATTATTATCAATTAATCCTTTCGAACTTGGATAGTGTAGTAGATTAATAGCTTCTATTATTTTTCTTGTAAAAAATAATACTTTGACCTAACAGAGAAACTAAGGTTTATTACTATTATTAAATTACCTTGAAACAACCGAAGTGAGTAATAAAACAATGTTTATCTACTATCTGTCATCAAATTTCCTTATTTCATCAAAATAGCTTTTTGTTTTGCATATCTACTAGTTTTGTACTAGGCATTAAGTTCGATATTTACGAAACATAGTTATAACGAGTATAATATATCTAATGGTATCATGTGTTCAAAGACATCCAAAACACCATATTGTTAAGATGGCATTCAACTTGCCAATGACGATACTTAAACTCAGAAGATATCCAGTCATTTGTCTGATATAGTTTCATGAGGACTGACTAGGGATATATTTCCTTTCCTCAGTGATATATTCTCTTTGAACATAGTCGAAAAAGTTTTATAGCGCCATAATGATCTCTTGGGTCTTAAACGACATTAATCAATGAATTTCTCTTATTTCTCGGTAATTTTCTCTACCCCTATGTTTTATTACCAGATACGTAATATATTTTTTATTCATAGCCTGCGCCCTATAGTTTCTTAACTATAATTATAAACTTCCGCCTTTATCTACTTGTATGATACAAATTCAAACTATGTGGGAGAATAACATTGTCGTGTTAGATTTGCCTTACTATTGAAGTTTATAATGTTATTTTCCAGAGAGTGTACAGATACTATTAAATAAGTAAACTAAATAGTTCAGTGATTACCATCAGTTCTTTTTTATCAGTTAGCAGTCAGTTGTTGGTATTGCAAATGATTCCTTGTAAAATTTTATTAATGAATTGGATAGTCACCGGGTATGTATTTCAGGAATAGAAGATAACAATAACAGATTTCTTTTCGGAATAACGTTTAAAGATGCTTTAACTATCTATCGTTTCTTCATTTGTAACTCTTGTATAAATAATATCTGGAACAGTTTAATTGATTAATACGTAAATAAATTTTAACTACGATTAGAAATATTTATTGTAAATGACATAATAAATTACCTATCGTAATACTTCCTTGTTGCAGCGGCAACATGCTCATAAACTTTTCAAAAATAAATTATCGGAAGTCACGGCTTTTCTATATGGAATTAGAATAAATAAACACATATCACAGAAAACATATTATATTATGTTATAGAGGTAAGTAACCTCGTTTCATACCACATTTTCCTAGAATTCTTCAAATATAAAATCGCGAAAAATCACACGACTGGCCTCAAAGATACGTAGCTAATTGACTTCCGAGTGCAAAGACGGCGGCGTTATTTCTGATTTTCGTCTCATGACATTTTTTTTTTTTTTGGTTATTGATATCCACTCGTTCTCCTGTGAAATAGAAGATAATCAGTGGCTTAGGGCTGGGAGTGGCCGAACACAGAA